>CM037587.1:18915963-19193463 GCA_021018995.1 Chloranthus sessilifolius | reverse complement strand
TTTTCAATATGATGTGTCAGCGGCTGTGGCGCCAGAATCTCTAAAAAAGCTCATCAAAAAAATTGGAGGAATGGTTGCGGTAGTGGCAATGCTTCATAAGTGGGGTTACCAAAAGGCTAGGTCCTCGCCAATAAGGAAGAAGAGACACGGTCAGAGCCAAGGGCGGACAACTAGTCAAAGTAGGCTTATGCTACAAGCCTATCGATGAAGAGATCCAAGTGGTCGAGGAAAAGGTATGTGCTATCGCCATCGCTAAATCTAGGGGGATAGACCTAGAGGATGAAACCCATCTGAGGCCTCACATCCAAAATACATTCGTGAGTGCAGGGTCATCAAGATAGACCAGAATGGGGTAATACAGGTGACCCCACACAAACCAGTAGCCGCTATCCACCTAACCAATCCACAAATCATTCCTCCTGAAATTGAAATAGACCTCCCCTCCTTATCACTTTTTGAGGAGAAGGTACCCCTGCCAGTCCAATCACCCGTCCTAAATCATCCCAAGCTCGTGTTAATATTTGGGGACCAGGTCCTAGACGAACCAATGATGAACATGCTGGAGGTTGACCCTCAAAATTCATCTCAATCAGCCTCCTCCACAAGACCAGGTAAAGGTGCAACACCTCAGGTGAGGAACTGGGCTTCAATGCCCTTAACTCTGAAAGCATCAAATGATCATAAATACGGCACCAACTTCAAAAAAAAAAACAACATATAAAAAGTGAGGTTAGTCCTTGGCAAACAGCACCATGCATGTATAAAGACCCGCCTTGCCAAGGGCCCATTTTCGAAGAAAAGAAAATTCCTAAAAAGATAGAAAAATATAAAAAACTCTAGAAATATTGTCTTTTAAAATTTTTGAAAAAAGCAAGAAAAATAATGCCTTAATTGAAGAACCCACCCAACATGAAGTCAACATCTTTCTTGTAGAAATACAAGAAGAGGTAGGAGTCGCGGATCTAGATGGCGAGGAGTTTGTTGAGGAGCTTCCTAATGAGCTCCTTGAATAATACACTAATTTTGAGCATGACCTTACCCCAATCGTTGAAGAGATTGAAGATGTCAATCTACGTACCAAGGAGGTTCCTAGAATCACTCTGATCGAAACGTCATTGTCTCCCGAGGAACGAAAAAGCATGATTGATTTCCTTCTGTCATACCAAGACATCTTTGCATGATCATAGGAGGATATGCCTAGTTTAGACATCAATTTGGTCGAGCATGAGTTACCAGTATATCCCAACGTAAACCCTGTCAAGCAAAAGTTGAGGCGTCTCATCCAAACTGGATGTTGAAAGTAGAGGATGAGGTCAACAAGCCGTACAACGCCGGTTTCCTCATGGTCACTAAATACTCGCAGTGGTTAGCCAAAATCGTGCCCATACTGAAGAAAGACGGGAAGGTTCACATGTGCATCGATTTCAGAAATCTTAACAAGGCGAGCCCAGAAGATGACTTCCCTTTGCCACACATCGACATTTTGGTCGATAACACTGCTAGGCACGGGATACTCTCATTCATGGACAGGGTTTTCGGTTATAATTAGATCAAGATGGCTGAGGTTGACCGAGAGACGACAGCGTTCCTCACCCCATAGGGGACATTCTGCTATTGAGTCATGCCATTCGGGTTAAAGAATGTTGGGGCAATATATCAAAGGGCAATGACAACACTATTCCACAACATTATGCACCAAGAAATTGAGGTTTTCATCGACAACATGATCGCCATGTCACCTAAGATAGGTGACCATTTAATAAACCTCCAAAAGTTATTCGAAAGATTGAGGAAATCTAGGTTACATTTGAACCCTCAAAAATGTGCATTCGATGCTATGTCAGAAAAGCTATTGGGCTTCATTATCGTGGAAGGGGCATCGAGGTCAATCCGGTAAAAGTAAAGGCTATCGTCTAAATTCCACCACCACCTACTAAGAAAAAAGTCAGAGGCTTCCTGGGCAGAATAAAGTTTATTAGTCAGTTCATTGCACAGTTAACTCCTATCTGCATGCCGATCGTCAAGCTATTAAGGAAAGATTCGCCCGTCAAGTGGAACGACGATTGTCAGGCCACATTCGATAAAATCAAGGGTTATCTTCTCAACCCTCCCATTTTGATACCAACAATACCCTGGAGACCGCTCTTAATGTACCTCTCCACTACAAAATTATCAATGGGAAGTGTCTTAGGGCAGGACGAAAAAATCAAAAGAAAAGAGTAGGGCATTTACTACCTGAGTAAGAAATTCATTGATTACGAGACACATTATTCTCATCTGGAGAAAGCATGTCTGGCTCTTGTATCGGCTACACAAAGGCTTCGCCACTACCTACTATCTCAGGCAATTCTCCTCTTGGCTCGAATGGATCCCTTAAAGTACTTGTTTGAAAAGCTAGCTCTCACTGGCGAAACTGCACACTAGCAACTTTTCTTATCGGAGTTCGACATCACATATTGCATGCAGAAGTCAATCAAGGGGCAAGTAATCACTGATCATCTTACCGAAAATCCTTTACATGATTATGATCTTCTGAGAACCAAGTTCTTTGATGAGGACATCTTGTTCATGACAGAGAATGATACAGAAGAAACAGAGGAGTCTTGGGTAATGCACTTCGACTGGGCATCAAATGCTGAAGGTCAAGGAGTCGGCATTGTTCTAATCTTGCTGAAAGGGTCCCACATATTTATCTCCATCAAGCTTAATTTCCCCTGAACCAATAACATGGTTGAATATGAAGCCTGCGTAGCCAGCCTACAATCAGCTATTGACCTAAATGTAACTCATCTCAGGGTGTTTGACGACTCACAGCTAATCATATTCCAAACTAACGAAGACTGGAAGACGAAGGATGAAAAACTGATTCCATACCATGAGCACCTTGAAGATCTAATCGCGTGCTTCGATGATGTTACCTTTTCCTATGTCTCACGAGCAAGAAATCCCTTTGCCTATGCACTAGCAACATTGGCATCAATGGTCGAAATCCCCTATGGCATTGAGATGAAGCCAATCATGATTGAATAAAGGAATGAGCCGGCCTTCTGCCTCTAGATCGAAGGATCCATAAAGTTAGATGATGAGCCTCAGTGATTCTCAGATATCAAGAATTTCTTCGAAACTCAAGCTATCCTTGAAGGTATGTCCAAAATGGACTGGCGAACCATCCAACACTTAGCGACAAATAACGTCATCTGTGGTGAGTGCCTAAATAAGCAATCATATAACAATATCCTGTTCCAATGCCTAGCTGAAAGCGAGGCAGCCAACATTATGAAAGAGATCCACGAGAGAGTATGCAGGGCCCACGTCAATGGGCACATGCTCGCCAAAAAGATCCTACGAGAAGGATTTTTGTGGACTATAATGGAAACTGACTATTGCAAGCATGTTAAAAAGTGCTACAAATGCCAAGAACACTCCAGTCTAGTACATGCTCTAGCCATAGATCTACATAGCATGACCACTCCATAGCCATTCGTCATGTGGGGCCTTGACGTCATAGAAAAGGTCAATCTGAAAGCTTCTAATGAGCATCTGTTCATCCTCGTCACCATTGAATACTTCACCCAATGGGTAGAGGTAGCGTCGTACACGAACATTACGGCCAGTCATGTCGAGAAGTTTATTAATAATAACATCGTATGTCAATTCGGCATGCCCAAGGACAACATCTCATATAATGGCACCAACTTTGTCAACAAGTGCATTAGAGCCTCATGCGATCTATACAAGATCAAATAATACCGCTCGTCACCATATCGGCCGCAAACCAACGGAGCCATTGAAGCCACCAACAAGGAAGTTGTCCACATCCTTGAGAAGATGGTTCTCACTATAGACACCCCATTTTTGACCTCTCAGAGTGTACAAATATGTTTGATCAACCTTTGACCTTGCCCGTCATCTTCGGAATAGGACTGACCTTCTTCAAAGACCTTAAAACCACCAACCTGGGAACTATACACCACACATGTAGTGTACAGCTGAGATATGGGCTGAAACATCAACCTAGAAGCTCGGACCCATCAAGATCTAGAAGTCCCTGAATTATGCGCAAGCCACTATGTGCTTAATTCAATTCCACACAGGGCAGTCTGTGGGCAATTAGTCCCACTTGGAATGGGCACTAGCTTCCATGCATCACCTGAAGTTCCCGATTCCACCCATACCTCGACGCACTGAAATGATTACACATGCCATATTACATGTGGAATCAGTCCATAATAAAATTGAGACTCTACTTCCCAAGACCGCCTAAACTCCTTGATCTCACGCAAGACTCCCTATGCAGAATTGGATTTCACACATAGCCATATGCGCAAAATTGGTTCCAAGCCATAATTGAAATAGGACAGCCGCTCAGCCGGTCACTCCCTAGTTAGTGACCGACTCAAAGTGAATTAAGCGCATTGGACTATGTGCAGAATTTATTTAAGTGTCTCGGGTCATGCACGCAATCCACCTATTGTGCACACGGTCCCACGTGTGGAATTGTCTGTATACCTATAAAAAGACCCCCTTCCCTCACAAATTTACAGAATTCAATAACAATCTCTCCTCTCTCGAGCTCAGGCCTCCCAAGCTCGAGTTTCTCATTGTGGCACTGAAAGGAGGAAGAAGCACTTAGCTTTAGGTAATCTCTTTCCAGTTCTTAGTTTCTAGTTCTTAATTCTAGTTCTAGTTCTTAGTTCTAGTTCTTAATTCCTAGTTCTAGTTCTTAGTTCTAGGACTTAATTCCTAGTTCTTAATTTTAGTTCTAGTTCTTAGTTCTAGTTCTTAATTCTTAGTTATAGTTCTTACTTCTTAGTTCCAATTCACAGTTCTTAATTCCAAAATTCTTCATTTTTAATTCTTAAATTCTTAGTTCTCAATTTAAATTCAGTCTTTAATCTCTAGTATTTATAAAATAGTCTTTAGCCACCCAATTTGCCTAAGGCAGCTTACCTAGGGTACTAGAGAATGGGGCCAATCCTCCCAAGCATAGCCCCCTTTTTTCTTAGTTAGAATCAGAGTAGGATTAGGAGATCAGATTAGTTAAACTCCCAGTATGACTAGTAAGCTAAGTTAATAAGAATCCCGACAGGAATAGGAAAACCAAACTAGTTAGACTACATGCAACCCACAACTACTAAAGTTGGCAGGTCGACGTTCAGCAAAAAAGTAAACCCACACCCCGTAAAGCGTGATCAGTGACGTGTTGCAGCATCGATAAAAATCTACCGTTGGTGATCGCATCATCCAGATACTCTCCATTTAATATTTGCCTCTTTAATTCTAGCAATATAATATTTTATAGTTTATTATTCTATCGCCCCTAGTAAGAGTCCACTCGGATCGAATTGGGCCACTTCTTCTGGGATTGAAAGGAACTCAGAAAAAATGTGTACCAATAGACTACCGATCACGATGAGACTCTTTTTGCTAAGGTTTCCCTAATCTAATTAGTGTGGTTTTATTTTTCTGCTTTATTCACTTTTTCACACACACACACCTAAGCACATATAGGCATTCTAGACGCTCTTTTCTACTACCCCCATAACCTGAAAAAGACACTTGTATAATGTTAGACTGTCCTCATGGAAATGTCAGGCATTAGACTGTCCCCACGGACAGTCCAATGTCGTGCCCGGATAAATATGGTCGGCAGAGGCAGACAACCCCCTTTTACCCCAATTAATAATAACGACAACAACAACGAAGAAAGTGACGACGGACAAAACTTCACAGCTAGCCAAATTATGGACAACACTACCAACAAGCTAATGAAGGGAGGAAAAGAAACTGATGCCCTACAACAATCCCTGGCCAACTTATACAAAGTCATAGCAAACTAAAGGCAAATAAGAGAAAAACAAGCTACTCGAAGAACTAGACGAGGGGAAAAGTCACCAACTGCCTCACATATCCTGACTCCTCCGACATCTAACGGATATACCTCTCACACCTCCTACAACAACAACCACTGAAGACAACCCTCTCCCGAGATGCCTAAAAAAGACACCACCGTAAATATGAATGACCTCCATCAATTCTTAGACAACTACATAGTTAAGAAAGAACGCTCTAACCAATTTTACATGTTTGACAAATTTTGTCAAGACATCAACTTCACTATCCCGCTAGCTTTAAACCTCCAAATTTCAACAAATACAATGGTACAAGCAAACCAAAGCACCACTTGGCCTTGTTCTATAATGATTGTCAACCAATCGACACTAATCATGGGCTCCTCATCCAGTACTTTCAACGATCTTTAGAAGGAGGAGCTCTCGACTGGTTCGTTGCCTTGCCTCTAACAGAAATTGAGACCTTCAAAGACTTAGCAGATAGATTCCTAGACTAATACCAACACTTGACTCACGAAGAGATCAGTCTTGCTGACTTGATGCACACAAGACAAGAAGACGACGAAGGCTTCACGATGTTCGCTAACCGTTGGAGGAGGCTCACTGCCTGAACGAGGAATCAAATAAAAGAAAATAATGCGATAGAGATTATTATGAGGAATACCCGAGAACCCCTTTGAAGCATTCTCATCTTAAGCGACCATCATGACTTCGTAATCCTTTGTCAATGCACTTTATGCATAGAATGTCGCCTGAAGAATTGGGTCCTTAATCTCTACACTAATATCCAACGAATCCTCCTCCAATGACCCTGAGACAAACACCCTAACCGAGACTCTAAGCATCATACAAATCAACACAAACCAAGGACAAAACCAAACAAACCCTCAACCATACCACCCATATGACCAAGCTCAAGATCTATACACAAACCTATACCCTGACCATAACCAATCTCTATGTCCTAACCAGAATCAAGACAACATCCCAACGATACCACCTTCTATAACCTATTATTTGGACAAACCCAATCAAGCCCTCAACTTGTGTACAACACCATACTAACCAACCCCATCTTTTAAAACTCCTTACCATACCATACTCAACCATACCTCCAATCAAACTCTACTCCTCCAACCGCTTTTGGCCCATTCCACCCAGCAAGCCTAATCCGTAGAATCAAATCTTCCTCAGAGCACGTCCATACCATTCACTCACAACCAACTAACCTTATCTCGCACGCCAATAAATGGAAAATCACCTTTTACCTTGAACCGGTCACTAAGATCAATAAAATCCAACATATCACCGAGTTCACCCCTAAACTAACTCAAACCATCACCAAGCTCATCGCCAAGCTCAATGCACTTACCCCTAAACCAACTCAACCTATCGCCATAATCGACACACTCACCCTCAAATCAACTCAACCCACCTTTGAACTCGACAACTCACTCATGAACAAATCAACCCTCACGCTCCCTGAGCTTACGCCTGAACCAACCTTACAACCGATACATGGACAAATTTACTTACCGGAATCAGAAGAAATTCTTGAACTAATCTATCCATATACTACAATACCATTTATATGTAAACCGATCACAAAACTAAAATCTAAACCCAAACCCGTAATCAAATCTTTCCCCGAACCAATCCACCAACAAACTACAACACCCTTTATACCTATATTGATCACAAAGCTAAACTGCTAACCTAAATCCATGATCGAATTCGTTCCTAAAATCACTGGCCTTCTCACCCAAAAACCAACTCTCAGACCCATCATAGCACAAATCTCAAAACTAAACAATGAACCTAAACCTACAACTAAGCCCCCTCCACAAATCGCCAATCCCCTTACACCTGAACCGACATCTAAACTCATACTCCTCACCAAACATGCAATCAAAAACCTTGCCCCACAAACTTCAGAATTGACCCTCGAATCAACTTCTATGCCCACCTCGAAACCTGAACTCACTACTGAACTTATCATCCCCCCGACTCTGAAATAGAAACTTAAACCAGTTATCGAACTTACCACCTCGTGAATTACAAAACTGAGTCTCAAACCCAAAACCATCATCGAACTCAAATCGAGCATTGGATCTGAACCTACCATCAAACCTAAATCGATCACCGAATATAAACCTGACATCAAGCCTCAAATTATCAACGACTCTAAACCTATCCTCAAATATGAACCTATCACTGAGCTTAAACCCATGATCGAACTTGAACCTGTCATTGGACACAAAAATAAACCTATCATTGAACTTAAACCAATCATCAAACCTTGACCTGAACCTATCATCGACCTTACACCCATTCGCAAGCTTGAACCCACCATCAAAGGCGAACTGGCCATCAGACACAAACCCATCTTCAGACATGAGCCCGTCGTCAAACTTGAACCTCTTATCGAACATGAACCCATTGCTAAATTTGAGCTTATCATTGAACCTATCCCTATGACGCCAACTCCACTCACCTTCAAGCTAACCACCAAGCCTAACAAGAAACTAATCATCCCTCCCACTCTCGAGATCAGACGAAGCTTGGATCTTACAACCCCGATCAACATTCATATGAGCATGTCACCTGATCCCAAAATCTCACCACAACGGGAGATTGATATCACAACTAAAATCCCCTCTGATCACCAAATCCAAATCTCCATAAACCTCACAATCAAGACCCTCACGGAACCCCAACAAATAATGACACCACTGCACCAAACGCTAAATACTAAACCTCTTCCAAAAACTACAAACAAAACTTTAAAACAACCTCACCAAAATCCCAAAGTGTTAATCAAACAAAACAAGTGGAATCAAACAAAACTAAACAGCTACACGCCAAGGAAGGATCCACCATGGTCCACACTTCCTTACCTTCTCCTTTTGTTCAGCCTTTGTCTCACCCTGTCACTCTCTTTATGAAATCAACATATCACTCCCCTTCAACTGACTCCTTTCATCAAATTAAAACCACATAGCCCAAAAATATTCTCAAATAGTCTCCAACTAATACCTAAAATAACAATAGAAAAAATCTCATGGGAAGGGGCCTGTTGTTGGTATGCACTTTTTCTGGGTTCCTTTTGCTTCTAAGAATAAGTGGCCAAATTCGGTCTAAGTGGGCTCTGGCAAAGGTGATGGAGTAATGAGCTATGAAATATTAAATGCTGAAATTGAAAAGGTAAATTATAGGGGAGAAATACCTAGGTTTGATGTGATCACTAGCTGTAGATATTTATCGACGCTCCAACACATCACTGATCATGTTTTACGGGGTGTGGGTTAACTCCTTTGTTGAACTTCGACCGACCGACTCCAACAGTTGTTAGTCTGTCTGGCTTAACTTTTTAATTCTGCTATAAGTCTAATTAACTTTATTTTCTTATCCAACTCTAAGTTGGACTGATTGGGGGTTTCCTACTAGTATTCTAAATTTAACTGGCTAGGCTTCCAACTGATACTATAACTATAATTATTCTAATCTCCTAATGTTACTCTGATTCTAATTAAATTCCTAATACTACTCTGACAATAATTAAGTTAGTCTCCTAATTGTTCTCGGACTAAAAAATAAGGGGTTGTGGCCCGTTACGCTCAGGAGGATCGGCCCCGTTCTCGGGTACCCTCCGTAAGCTCCCTTGGGCAAATCGATTGGCTAAGGGTTATTTTAAAAATATTATGGGTTGAAAACTAAATTTAAGTTAAAAGTTGAAGGTTTAAGGATCGAAATTAAGAAATTTGAAGATTAAGAATTGAAGCTAGAATTGAGGGCTATGAACTAGAAGTAAGAAAATCAGGAACTAGAACTAGAAATTAAGAACTAGAACCTAAACGTGGGAACTAAGATCTGGAACTTAGAAAATTAAGAACTGGTCTTAGGAATTAAGAACTAAAGCTAAACTAGAAGCTGAAATTAAGAACTAAAAGCTAAGAACTAAGAAGGGATTACCTAAGGCCATGCGCCGTAGAGAGAGAGTCTCGAAATCCTAAGCTTGGAAGAAAAGAATTGTAGACTTGAATGTGAAAATCGGATGAAAAATAAGTGAATTCAATGTGTGTTGTCTTTTTAGGGAGAGGTAAGGGGGTGTTTTTATAGGTAGCGGGCTAATTTCGTGCAAGTGGCGATGTGTAGAATTAGCCGATTCCATGCATGTTAGGTTGTGCTTACTTGAATTCCGTGTTGTGGCATATGCTCTTGATTCAAGTTGAGTCGACCTGTGAACCGGAGAGTCCTGGTTCTAGTGTGCTTAAGAAACCAATTCCGTGCAAGTGAGTCTATGCTTAATTGAATTCCACATAGTGGAAGGTCCACTTGATTCAATTTGAGATGGCTTCCTTGTTCGAGTATGCTTGGGAAACCAATTTCGCGTTGTGGCATATGAGTGGAATCAAGAGTTCAGGTGGTCTGGGGAATTAAAGGTCGGGTTGGATTGGGAACAAATCCCGCATGTCTAGTGATGCGTGGGATTGAATTTTGCACAGTGGCGTATGCACAGGATTCAGGTCCTTGGGCGGTTTAGGGAGTAGAGTCTGGGTTGGATTGGGAGCCAATTTCGCATATCCAATGATGCATGGGATTAAATTCCGCACAGCGGCATATGTGCGGGATTCAGGTCCATGGGCGGTTTGGGGAGTAGCGTCCCAATCAAATCTGGACTAATTTTGTGTGTATAGGGATTCATGGAATTCGTGAAAGTGTAGCTGTGCGAAACAGGGATCTTTGGGCGGTGTATGAAGGGTAACCCTAGTCCAAGTGGGACTAATTCTACGCAACTGTGTTCGCGTGGAATCGGATTACGAGCGAGTGTATCTGTGCAAAATTTGGGTCTTAGGCGGTGTATGGAAGAGAGCCCTAGTCCAAGGGGGACTAATTTCGTGCAATTGTGTTTGCGTGGAATCAGATTATGCGCAAGTGTGTCTGTGCAAAATTTAGGCCTTAAGTAGTCCGCGAGAAGAGCAACCTGGTCCAAGTGGGACCGATTCTGTGCAAGTGTATCTGCACAGAATTCAGGGTTTTCCCAGGTCGGTTTTGGTCTGAGCTGAAGAGCTATTGTTTCAACCTTAGTCTCAACCATATACTATTATTTCAGTAATGGTCCCCGTATTTAGGGGTTTAAGGTCTTCGGAGAAGGTTAGTCCTTTTCTAGAGGTCGTGGGCAAGGTCAAAGGTTGATCGAACAGGACTGTATACTCCGAGAAGGTAAAATTGAGGTGTCTATAGATTCCTCTCTTCGGTGCGTCCTTGCGAAGTAAGGATGCGTTGAAGAAATAGACATCCCTCTTCCGAGGTGTTTTCTCTTTTCTTTGAGAGATCACAAGTGTGAATCGGGGAGCTAATATGAAATGCTTGGCTTTCTTATTTATCAGCACAAGCTAAGGAGGAGAATTCGGGGGCCCATTGGTAGCTGTCGAGAGGTATATCTTTATTTGTAGGTGCAAGTGGCATCCTGCCATATATCATGACCTAATGCAAGGGGCAGTCAAACAGAGGAAAATTGACACAATCGAGGTACCAGGGGAACATCATATGAATGTCTAGAAATAAGGTTAAGTGACCGGATAATATGATTTAATTTGATATAATGGCAAAGGCTTTCGCAGGTCATGTCAAATAGGGTGCGTCATTGCTCACCCAATGACGTGTCATTTCCAGTGGATGTTTTTGGTTTCTCAGAGTTGAGTATATTCAGTATTCGATTTCGAGGGGAAAGAACAAATTGGAGTGATGATTGTATTTTGATAGATATAGGGTTTATTTATGTTTTATATATATATATATTTATTTGTGTATTTTTTTTTTTAAGTTTGGGATTTTTAACTTAAGATCAATTCAGTGGTAAAATGACAGAAAATGTGGCTTCCGAGATTTTGCTGAGCGGATCCACCAGAACGGGATTTGTGGACCCAATCATTTATGTGGTTGTTAAGATGACACTTGGTATGCCGAATACTCCGTCTAATCTTCTCGTGAATACTAATGATTGTTTCTTATGGGAGGACTACAGTGATTCACGTGTCAAGAGAGGCAGGTTTTGAAAATGTTTGACTTAATATTAGCTAACTATACTTTACAAGGAATTTGAAATAGAAAGAAAGGGGTGATACTTACCTAATTTGTTGCGCGATGGGATGTCCGAATCACCTGATGAGATGTTCGCGATGGGGCTTGATAATTGATGGGTGTTGTTGTTTTGTGGTGGTCGCACGGTGGGACATCAGGGTGCGTGATGAGAGGTTCACGATGGGGCTTGATATTTGTTGGGTGCGATGGGACGTCGGAGAAATTCCTCTCTTCTTTCAGTTTTTATAGTGGCAAGGGCTGATGATTGCTAGCACGATGGGATGTGTTGATTGTCATTGTGTGTCATTCACGAGGGTCTTGATTTGTTCTCCGCGATGGGACATTGGTTGAACTTCTCTTTTGGTTGTGTGTCATGGTGGGCTGCTACGGGACTTGGTGGTTATGCGATGTGATATTTCGGTTGATGACTCCTTGACTATTTTGACGTCGTGATGGGACAATGATGGTGTATTTCTTTCTTTAGTAGATCTTGGTTGTATGATGCGTTGGAATCAGTTTGAATGGTGTCTTAAGATCGCGATGGGACTTGTCTTTAGCCTTGTTGGTGTGGTGGGGCTTTAGCATCGCGATGGGACATGGGGGCATGGCTAATTTAGGCTAGTGAACTTAGGTGTTGGTATAGTGTTGGTTATATGTGTATTTTGTCATGATGGGATGTGTTATTGTAGGGATGTGTGATGGGATATCAGCGATTCTCCCCCTCTGGTCGGCGTGTGAGGTTACGCGATGAGACAAGGGAGAGTGATTTTGATCATGGTGGGATAGGTGGCGCAGAATGACTTATCCCTGTTGAGAATTGAAAAATACCATTTTCCACCCCTTATCTGAGCCTTGATAGACTCCTGAGAGAACTAAAAAAGTGGTTTAAGTGTTTGTTTTACAGCTGACAATAAAGGCAGGCTTAACTATGGAAGTAGCTTAAAAATTCTAAACAGAAGATGACCAATCTTAATCTGGAGGAAGAAAGAGAAGGGACAACCTCATTGGATGTCAAAATGCCTAAACTAAAGAAGACAGAGGCCTGGTTTCAGCTTAGAAATAAGTTTAGAGCTATTCGAAAAGAAGAATGCACTACAAAATACTATTCAAAAAGATTCCTGATCTATTCGAAAAGAACCTGAACTTTACGAATAGAACTAAAGTTCCAGGCTTGGTTTTCGAAGAGCACCTGATCTATTCGAAAGGAACCAAACTTGCTGATGAACTATTCGAAAAGAAGAAAACTCCTTGCAAACTGCACTAGATCTATGCGAATAGAGCTCCAGAAGTCATATTTTCCTTCAAAAAGGTCTCCAAACTATGTGAAATGGTATTCTGAAGATTCTCAGCATCTTCAAGGGTATTTCGGTAATCTCTGCACGCGGCCCAATGCATTTAAAAACCCAAGGGCATTCTGGAAAATTTTGAGCACGAACTAGAGGCACATTCCACCCCATGTGAACACCAAAAGATTAAATTAGTTGGCGGGAACTTCTAGAAGCTCAAACAGATTTTTGAATTACATAACAGAATTGATGCCTCTGTCTCTTGATTGGCTGAACCAGATCAAGCAGTTCTGATTGGCCAGAACAGATCTGGATCCCTATGCTCGACTCCTACTAGTTGATATAGATCAAACAAATTCTGATTGGTTGATGCACATCTGAGCTGGACTTGGGGAAAACTATAAATAGACGAACTATTTGCCCAATTTGGGTATCTAGAATTTGAGTTTCATTCCTGCTGCCCCATATCCACTTCAGATCAAGATAGTTTGTCTGAAACCTCTGTAATAGCCTAGCTTTTGTTTGTAACTGAGAACTATGAGGTACTTATGTAATTTATGTGAGAATTGTATTCAGGACTACAAATCTGAGAGCTGTTTAAGCTGTGCTCTGTAATTGTAATGGTGGATTTGAAAAGGTTACTTTCATCAGTACGTTCTCAATCGGATTCATGTTGAGCGTTCATTGTGGTCTCCTCACTCATTCATTAGATTCCTTTAGATTTACTGTTTTTAAAGCAATTTCCCTTAATTCATTATCCCTGTGAGAATCTGTGTTTGTAACCTGATTTCTTACAGCATTTGTTGTGGTGCTTATGTTCTGAATCAAGACTTCGGATTGAAGACTATTGGATAATTTGTGTCCATCACAGTGGACAGATCATAGCCATAAGTTCAACTCAATCCTAATCTTTGAATTGGATTATTTTCTCTTACATCTGAGCTGGTAGCCAGATGAAGATTTGATACTTTCTCGACTATGCTACACTAGTTCTCATTCTGCAATCAATTACTAAGCTTAAGTCAATTGTTATTTCTCCATTCTTATTAATTTTGCATCCAATTCCCCCAACTCGGATCTAGATCACTTAGTTTTAATTTTACTTTTAGATAATTTTGTTAATGTGATAAATTCAACCTCCCATCTTATTTGCTTTGTAGATAGGATCAGAGGCCAGATCTGGTAGCTCAGATATGGAGGTTTATCATATATTTTAAATCAATTCCCTATGGACGATCTTTTACTCACTTACATTTAAAACTTGCTATAATTGGCCCTGATCTTGCAGGCAAATTAACTTCTCTCTGTACTGATATTTCTTTATTCTTTTTAGTTTTGCAATTTTAATATAATTCATCATTTGCATATCTGTTTACAAAATACAAATAAATCATGCACACTTAGAACTACAACATGTTTTTGGTGCCGTTGTCGGGGAATTGATCAAAAGGGTAAGAATATGGTAGATGCTTCCTGTGGAGGCACCTAATTGCAAAAAATAGTTGAGGAGGTTTGGGACCTATTTGAAGTTATTGGTGAAAATTCAACCCAACAGGAATCTTTGTCAAGAGACATTGAGAATCCTGCTCGGTTGAATAAAGAACAGACTACCAAAGGAAAGATTTATGAGGTGAATGAATTGGAAAGGAAGATGGATAATATAACCACTAAGTTTGATAGATTGATGGACTCATTTCAAAATCCAATGATTGGTAGAGTAGAGGAGGCAGTCTGATATGCCAGTCCCCTACTCATTCCCATGATCAATGTCCAGGTGCACCACTGTTCCCAGATCTAGTGGTGGAGCAAGCTCATGCTGCCTAGTCATTTGGACAGTTGCAATCTAATGAATATGCATAGAGAGGGCACCCCAATTTAAGGTGGAGCCAAGGCAATTATCAATCACAACAGCAACAGCAACCAAAGCACCAAATACCTTTCAAAACTGCTCAGCCTTACCAGCAGAATTTCTATACCAAGCTTAATTTTCAGCAGCCCATTCCACAACCGATGGCACAACCTGTGCACCAATCTGTCACAGCTTAGCCTCCTTCAAGTCCCCTTCTTTTGAAGACCAAGTTCTAACCTCACCCCAGAATTTAGGGTCTTTAACTCAGACTGTAAACTTTCACAGTCAGAGTATAAAGAAGATTGAAGATACATTGGGTCAACTCTCAAATACTTTGGCCAGAAGAGAGGAAGGCAGGTTACCCAGCCAACCCTTGAACAATCCCAAAGGACAGTTCATGGTTGGAGAGGCCTCTGTTTCACATGAAGAAGTAAAAGCTATCACTACTTTGCGAAGTGGAAGAGTTGTAAATAACAATGTAGATACAGAAAAAGAAGAAGAAAAAAATGAGAAAACTGCTAGGAAAATGCAGCAAGAGCATCATGATGTTAGCATTGGGGGTGCTGATGTACCTCAAAAAAATCAAAAAAATCAAAAATCAAAAAATCAAAAACATTCGGGTGATGATTCTAAAGCTGTAAATGAAGGACTATTTCCTCATTTACCATTTCCCCATGCCATGAAATCTGCATCCCCTTTTGATAAAGGGAATACAAAAGAAGATGAAATGATGGAGACTTTCAAGCAAGTCAAGATAAATCTTCCTTTGCTTGATGCAATCAAGCAAGTCCCAGCCTATGCAAAATTTTTGAAGGACATTTGCACACACAAAAGATAATCTAGGATTCAATTATCCAAGAACATCTTTGCTGGGGAAAGAGTTAAACAGGTTTTGTCCATTGCCACACCTCCTAAACTCCAAGATCCTGGAATCCCCACAATCCCTTGCATTATTGGAGAACATACCATTGAAAAGGCTTTATTAGATTTGGGTGCTAGTGTCAACCTGCTTTCATATTCTGTATATGAGAAACTAGGTTTGAGAGAGTTAAAATCCACTCATGTGGTGTTACAACTAGCAGACAGATCTGAAAGAAAGCCAATTGGGGTGATTGAGGATGTGTTGGTAGGAGTAGATAAATTTTTCTACCCTGCTGATTTTTTGGTATTGGATATGGAACCTACAAAAAGCAGAACCTCCATCCCTGTTAGTTTGGGAAGACCATTCCTGGCTACAGCCAATGCTTGTATTCAATGCAGCTCTGGTATTATGGAAGTGTCTTTTGGAAATATTAAGGTAAAGTTAAATGTTTACAATGCAATTGCTCAGCCTCAGTTCAGTTCTGAGGAGTGTTTTCTTGTGGATTTGTTGGATGAACTGGTAGAGGAAACTTTACCACATTTTTTGCAGTGTAAGGATTTAATCACAGATTTTGAAAATGTTTGGAGAAATGTTGTGAAAGAGACAGCTTATGCCTTAAAGACTGAAGAGGTCAAAGCTGTGCAAGAAACTCATGTCCAAACAGCAAGATTTTCTTCATGGAAACCTGTTGTTTTTCCCCTTCCACAAACAGCCAAGGTACCTTTGTTACCTTCTTTTATCAGCCCACCTGTTATAGAGCTGAAACAGTTGCCAGAAAATTTGAAATATGTATTTTTAGGAGATCAGAAAACATTGCCTGTGATTATTTCTTCCTCCCTCACTAAGGAGCAGGAAGAAGAGTTGTTGATTGTATTGAAACAGCATAAGAGAGCAATTGGCTGGACTATTGCTGATTTTGGAGGAATCAGTCAAGCTGTTTGCATGCATAAAATTAACTTGGAAGAAGATGCAAAGCCTTCTAGGGAAATGCAGAGGAGGCTGAATCCTCATATGCAAGATGTGGTCATGAAGGAGGTTGTTAAGTTGTTGGATGCAGGGGTCATTTACCCCATCTCAGATTCAGCTTGGGTGGCACCTACACTGGTGGTACCTAAGAAATCTGGGATCACTGTTGTAACCTCAGATTCGAGTGAGCTCATTTCAACCAGACAAACAACTGGTTGTAGGGTCTGTATTGATTACAGAAAGCTCCACATAATGACTAGAAAGGACCATTTCCCTCTCCCATTCATTGATCAGATTTTAGATAAGCTGGCAGGAAAAGCTTATTACTATTTTCTTGATGGTTACTCTGGTTACAACCAGATTCCTGTGTATCCACAAGATCAGGAAAAGACCACCTTCACTTGTCCCTTTGGCACTTTTGCTTATAGGAGGATGTCTTTTGGTCTTTGTAATGCCCCTGCTACTTTTCAAAGATGTATGTACTCCATTTTCTCTGATATGATTGACCAATTTATGGAGATTTTTATGGATGACTTTTCAATATATGGAGACTATTTTGCCCAATGTTTACATCATCTCAACCTGGTGTTACAGAGATGTGAGGAAACCAATTTAGTTTTGAGCTGGGAGAAGAGTCATTTCATGGTCACCCAAGGCATTGTCCTTGGCCATGTTGTCTCCCATAAGGGCATTGAGGTGGACAGAGCAAAAATTAATTTAACTGCACATTTGCCTCCACCCAAAACTGTTAAGCAAATCAGAAGTTTCTTGGGGCATGCTGGGTTTTACAGGAGATTCATTAAGGACTTCAGTAATATATCCAAGCCTCTTTGCCATTTATTGTGCCAAGATGACCCTTTTGTTTTCAATGATGAATGCCTTAGGGCATTTGAATTCTTAAAAAATTGTTTGATTTCAGCTCCAATACTACAATCTCCAGATTATTCACTGCTCTTTGAGTTGATGTGTGATGCATCATATTATGCTTTGGGAGCTGTTCTTGGACAAAGAAAGGATAAGTTGCCTCATGTCATAGCTTATGCCAGTAGTTCAATGATTGATGCACAGCTCAATTACACAACAACGGAGAAAGAGCTACTGACAATTTTTTTTGCTTTGGAGAAATTCAGGTCATATATTTTGGGTTCAAAAATTATGGTGTTCACTGACCACTCAGCCCTGAAATACCTTCTGTCTAAGAAGGATACCAAACCAAGATTAATCAAGTGGATCCTCCTGTAGCAGGAGTTTGATTTGCAGATTAAAGACAAAAAAGGTGTGGAAAATGTGGCCGCTGATCACCTGTCTAGAATTTTAACTGCTGAGATTGATAGGTTGCCTATCAATGACTCTTTTCCTGATGAGCAACTTTTTGCTATCAGTATGCATACCCCTTGGTTTGCAAATATAGTCAATTTTTTTGCTACTGGAAGGACCCCCCAACACTGGAATAAAATAAATAAAGATCTCTTCTTTTCAAAGGTTAAACAATTTATTTGGGAGGATCCTTACCTGTTCAAGATTTGTATAGATCAAGTAATTAGAAGATGCGTCCATGAAGAAGACTTCCACAGTATACTTTCTATGTGTCATGAGCAGGCCTGTGGAGGTCATTTTAGTGGAAATAAAATAGCTGCAAAGGTTTTGCAGTGTGGATTTTATTGGCCCACACTCTTCAAAGATGCACTATAGCATTGTAAGTCTTGTCAAAACTGTCAGAGATTGGGCAGCATTTCCAAGAGAAATTCAATCTCTTTATAGCCCATTTTGGTAGTTGAATTGTTTGATATTTGGGGGATAGATTTTATGGGACCTTTTCTTCCTTTAAATGGTTTTAATTTCATTTTTGTAGCTGTGGATTATGTATCCAAATGGGTTGAAGCCACAACCAGTAAAACCAATGACCACAGAGTTGTCCTTAAATTCTTAAAGGATAACATTTTTTCCAGGTTTGGTTCCCCCAGAGCCATTATCAGTGATGGGGGAAGCCATTTTTGTAATAAGCATTTTGAAGCACTATTGAAAAAGTACTCTGTGACTCACAGAATAGCTACTCCATATCATCCACAGACCAGTGGACAAGTGGAGATTTCCAACAGAGAAATCAAACATATACTGGAAAAGACTGTGAAGAAGGACAGAAAAAATTGGTCCTTTAAGCTGAATGACGCATTGTGGGCATATAGGACAGCCTATAAAACCCCAATTGGCATGTCCCCATTCAGATTGGTCTATGGTAAAGCACGCCATTTACCAGTGGAGTTAGAATATAAGGCCTTTTGGGCCATTAAAACTTTAAACATGGATCTTACTATTGCTGGTAATCACAAGAAATTGCAGCTCTCTAAGTTGGAAGAATTGAGGATTGATGCTTACACCAATGCAAGATCTTACAAAGAAAAAGTTAAGGCTTTTTATGACAAAAATTTACTAAGAAAATAGTTCACAGCTGGCTCTAAGGTGTGGTTATTCAACTCAAAACTCAAGTTTTATCCTGGAAAGCTGAGATCCAGATGGGAAGGGCCATATATTGTCATTCAAGCATCTCCATCTGGAGCTGTTGAAATTATGGACCCAAGAGATGGGTGAACCTTGAAAGTAAATCGTCAGAGGCTCAAACTATGCATTGAAAATAACCTAGAGCCTGTGATGACCATCTATCATAAAGAGCCTCCACAAATCTGATGTCACACAACTGTATCATATGTAGTGTAACTGTGTTTGTTCTGTGATTTTTGCATAGTTTTGTGTAAATTATTTTTTCTCTGTTTTAGCCATGTTTTAGTTAAGTTTTCTTTGAGGAATCATAAGTTCTAAAAGTTGTGGTTTTGAATTGTTTGAGATAATAAATTCCAATGATTTTAATGTGGAGATTTTGTTAAAAAAAAAAAAAAAAAAAAATAGTTCTGTACTTCAGAACATTTTTTCAAAAGTAAGTTCATGCTATTCGAAAAGTTTTACAATCATTTCGCAAAGAGAAATTCAGTTCAAAAAGTATAATCTCCTTTTCGAAAAGGATCTGAAGCTGTAACCACAACTGCTCGAAAAGAATGATTATGCTTTTCGAATGGATGTTTCTGAAGTCATGTGCTTTTCGAATAGATGTTTCTGAAGTCATGTGCTTTTTGAATAGATGTTTCTGAGGTCATGTGTTTTTCGAATGGTACTGATGCCATTCTCCTTTTTGAGAAGGACCTTTTTGAACTTTTGGAAGACTTCAATAATGCTTTGCGAAATCGATTTAAGCGTATTTAAACCCATTCGAAGCAAGGCTTTCATATTCAAAAGCATTTCTAGCTCGTCCTGTTTCGCAGAAAACCCAGTTTTTACCATCTCTATGTTCTTTTGGAGCACAGATCCAATTTCTTTCATTTCTTTGCCGCTAATTAAGCTTGAAGAGAAGAACATTTTGGCTCTAATTTTGATGGATTTGATCAAGAGGTCAGAGATTTCGAGCATACCCTAGGTTTTGATATTTTTCCCATATCCTCTGTCTGTGCTTTCAAAATTTGATTTCTCTGTAAACATACATTGTCTGGGATTCAAGAGAGTTGTTTGTTAATTGTTGTTAGAAGGAGGAACTATTTGAAGAAGATTTTAGAAATTTGTAAAATGGGGAAAGCTGAAAAAACGTTGGCTAAGATGTTCCTTAGATCTTCTTCTAAGAAAGTTAACAAATCCCCCACAAAAGGGAAAGCAAAAACTTCAGCCAAGAGAAAATTATCAATGGATAAAGCTTATAAGATCGAGAAAGGAAAAAAGGTTAGAATTGAGGAACCCATCCCAGCAACTGACCCTAGTCCTGAGCCTGAGCTTCCTCCTCTTCCTACGCATTTGGTATTGCCTAACCCTTTCATTGAAGCTCAAAAGCTGATTCCAGAGCTTAATGTTGATGAGAATTTTTTCTTGAACAAACCTGAATGTAAGCTATCCTTGAACTACATCAGGGATGCTTCACTGAGTAATATCCTAACCCCTCTTTCAAAGAAAATTTATCCAAGGATGGTGAGATTATGGTACCAAAATGTGGTAAAAGTGACTGAGAAAGATGCTGATGCCCCAACTCTGATAATTTTTATTGATGATTTTGATTTAATAGTCACTTATGAAGACATTGTAAATGCTTTAGGGATACCATATCAGTTTCATCCTGCTGGTCCATTGGTTGTACCAGAGACAACTACATTTAGAGATATGGCTGCCCATCTAACCCAAGGCATAGTTGGAACTGGGCAGTCCATCATGAGGAGAGACTTAGCACCCTAATTTTTGCTGATGGATTCTATTTTGAGAGGGTGTTTTATGTCACTGGGCACAGTCAGGAGAGAAGGACACCCATTTGGAGGCCCTCTTTCATTTTTCTAAAGGGCAATTTTTTAATGCCCCTATGCTTATTTTTGAAGCCATGGCTGACATCAGTGCCAAGATGAAGAAGGAACAGAAAATAGCTAGAATACCATTTGGAAGGTTGATCACAGCCCTATTAAAGGCCAAATTTGACATTGATGAGCAAGAGCCATTTGAGATTGTATCCCCTCATGCCTTTGGGAAGAGGGCTTGGACTACAAGCCAATCCATGTTGACTAGAATGAGGGAAGAGGCTAAGCCAGCCCAAGAGGTTGCTACACCTGAGCCTGAGGTGACCAGCTCTTTAGCTGCACCCATTGCACCTGCAGCTGCCATTGAACCTACTACCATTGCGGAGGTAACCAACTCTTTAGCTGTACTCATTGTCGAGGAGACCATCATCTTGCCCACCTCACCTATCCCATCACCTATCCCAGCAGTTCCATCACTCTTCACTACCATAATCCCAATTACTGATTCTCCCCCACCACCAACCATTGCAGCCATACTTACACCACCAATTTCACCTAATAATTACCCTGATGTATCCACAGATTTTGTTGTACACTCCCCTAGCACTCCTCTCCTCCAAAGCTTCTCAGGTTCACCGGTTCATCCAGCTCATACACCTGAAATCACCCATACCCCTGAACCTGAGATATTCACCACTGAGGCCTATTCATCCTTGATGAGATCTATCTTGGAGAATATTGGGCTTGAATCTATCCTCACGCCTGATCCCCCTCAATTCACTCATTTGGCAACTTCTCCCTTTAAAGCCATCCCACCTATTGCTCCTCAACCATCTACATCCATCATACCACTGCCTACTCTGTCTACCACATCCACAACTGACACAATTAGTCAAATCATCACCTTTCTCCAATCTATCCAAGCTTAGCTGCAGATCAACACAGACAACCAGTCTGTGACAAATTCCATTCTCCAAACCTTGGTCTCCACATCCCAAGCAAATACCTCAGTCACACTACCTTCCACTTTTGACCATGCTACCTAAACAAAACCTGAGGTAGTGTTTTTAGATGCACCCATCCTCAATGTTTTTGACCATGCTACTCAAACAGAACCTGAGGTAGTACTTTTGGATTCACCTCCACCCTTCCTCACAGTCTCTAATCAAGCTACCCAAACTGACCCTAAGGTAGTGCTTTTAGATTCATCTTCTCCCACCCCCACTGCTGGGATACATATGGTCCCCTACCACTCCATTCCCATTCCACGTTTTGCCACTCTTAAAAGGGCTATGGAAGAGGACCCTTATATCTTTTGCGATGTCCTTAAGGGGTTTGTAGATCTTCAAGCTTACATTAAGATTCCTTATGAAAACCAGATACGAAAACTGGAGCTGTTTATGAAATTTGAGAGAGATAAAATGCAGGACCTGTTGAGCCAAACATTTCGGATAGTTAGGGGTGAACAGCATAAAGTTGCTATGTTACAAGAGAAGCTTGAACAAGAAAAATTGAGGGCAGATAGGCTTGAAATATATATTGGCCTCACCAAAAAGATCAAAACTGAGGAGTACACTGAACTTCAAGCCACAATCCAAGAGAAAGATAAATCAAGTTCTGACTCCAATACTGACTCAAGTTCAGACTCCAACAGTGATTCCAGTTCTGACCCCATTGAACCAACCTATGATACAGATTTTGACCTCAGTTATTAGATTGCCTTGTAAATTCTTTTTTTTGTTTTTTTTGTTATTAGTGTAGTGTGCAATTAATGTTTACTAGTAACTTTTGTTAATTTGCAATCATTGTGCATTTGTTTTTCTCTGTCATTGTTCTTATGTTTTCTTTTCTTTTTGCTTATCCACTTCTGGACCAGTGAGGACACTTATCCTCATAGGTTTGGGGGTGTGGCAGAAATGCCAATAGTTTAGTTAACATCAATGCAGCATATGATAAACAAAATTTTTGAAATGGAAGTGATTTCACACCTGTTTGTTTTTGAAAAATGAGGAAGTTAAAACTTTTTAAAATTAATTTCTAATGTAATTTTAATATTGTCATAAAGTGAATGTCAGAAAATTTCCAAAAGAAAAGTGATGTTTCAGTAAACCTAAAAAGAGAGAAAACAATAATGATATACCTCAGAAATTTGATAGAAAACCACATCCAATGAGATTTGGGCCTAAAATGAATTTTTTTTGGAGGTATGAATTGGCAATTTTTTCTGCTCTAGGGACTATTTGAATCTACTATCACTAGAAGTTACACATATCTAAATTAAAATAGCTTGACAGCAATCATGATATTAAAGACATGATGTAAGGCCGCCTTTTGGAAGGTTTGAACTTCAAAATGCCCCACCTTTTAAAACTGCCCTTGATACACACCATTTGAGCTTTATAAATCCAAGATTTCTTTGAAACCTCATCAACCTCATGTAGCCTAACCCTCACTCTGAGAATTCAGAAGGTAAAGGAAAGAAAGCTGAAGAAAGGAGAGTTGAGTTACAATTTGGTAAAAGAAAAAGAAAAATAATTGAAGGCAATGATGTATCAGCAGAAGAAATGTGGCATTCCAGTCAATGTTACTTTGAAAAAAAAAAAAAACAAGGAAAAGTCATTTCTTTGGAAGTTTGAAAAAGAAAGAGAAAAAGATGGCCACTTTGGCTCTGAAAATTCAAAGAAGAAGATGAAATTATGCTGAATTGAAGAAGGTGTGTCTATCACCTCCATACCTTGACTGACTTCTCCATTTTGAACTCCATTCCACCCCTTTATTCTTGATAAATTTCACCCATAAGCCACATTACAACCCAAGTTAAAGTCCTTACTGATCAAAGATGGATTGAGCTATCACATGGAGATAAGGATTTGTGTAATCTATGGTGAAAAGAGCAGTGAATTCAGAACTAAAAAGCAATGCCTATCCTCCTGCTTATAGTCCTATTTGAGGGTTGTAACTGTTCTTGATCTATGTGAAATAGGACAACCCTCCTACTTGCATGTTGAGTGAAAACCCTAGTGAGAGTTGGGTTTGAAATAAACTTATTTGGGGTAACATCAAAGCAGGATTCTCAAATAGAAAGCAAGCTTTTCATTAATTTTTCTTGTAAATTTTTTGACACAAACTGAGTGAATGGTAAAAGGAATTACAGCAGAATTTTAGTTTCAAACTGATGTTTTCTTGAGGATCCTCTTAGAAGCTTGACTGACGCAGGTGTGAATAATCTGATTGAATGAAAGTCTGTTTTAACATAACTGCATTGATATTAACTATTTTATTGGAGAAGTTTGTGGGTACCTTCACTGAAAACCCTCAGGAGATTTCACTCCTCCACTAGGGATAACCTAGGGGTTTAAAAGGCTAGTTGCATATGCTAAATGCAACTGTGTTCCTTACAAAAGTGGCTTTTCATTCTGTTTTTAATTTTGTCTTTGCTCAGGGACTATCAAAGCTTAGGTTTGGGGGTGTGTTGAGAACTGGAAAATACTATTTTCCACCCCTTAATCTGGGCCTTGATAGACCCCTGAGAGAACTAAATAAGTGGTTTAAGTGTTTATTTTACAGCTGACATTAAAAGTAGGCTTAACTATGGAAGTAGCTTAAAAATACCAAACAGATGATGACCAATCTTAATCTGGAGGAAGAAAGAGAAGGGACAACCTCATTAGATGTCAAAATGCCTAAACTAAAGAAGACAGAGGCCTGGTTTCAACTTTGAAATAAGTTTGGAGCTATTTAAAAAGAAGAATGCACTACAGAATACTATTCAAAAAGATTCTTGATCTATTCGAAAAGAACCTGAACTTTGCGAATAGAACTAAAGCTCTAGGCTTGGTTTTTAAAGAGCACCTGATCTATTCGAAAGGAACTAAACTTGCTGATGAACTATTCGAAAAGAAGAAAACTCCTTGCGAACTCCACCAGATCTATGCGAATAGAGCTCCAGAAGTCATATTTCCCTTTGAAAAGGTCTCCAATCTGTGCAAATAGAGCTTCGGAAGTTATAGTACCTTTCGAAAAGGTCTCCAAACTATGCGAAATGGTATTCTAAAGATTCTCAACATCTTCAAGGGTATTTCGATAATCTCTGCACGTGCCCCAATGCATTTAAAAACCTAAGGGCATTCTGGAAGATTCTGAGCACGAACCAGAGGCACATTCCACCCCAAGTGAACACCCAAAGATGAAATTACTTGGCGGGAACTTCTAGAAGCTCAAACATATTTTTGAATTACATAACAGAATTGATTCCTATGTCCCCTGATTGGCTGAACCAGATCAAGCATTTCTGATTGGCCATAACAGATTTGGATCCTTGTGCTTGACTCCTATTTCTTGATATAGATCTAACCAATTCTGATGGGTTGATGCACGTCTGTGCTGAACTTGGGAAAAACTTTAAATTGACGAACTATTTGCCCAATTTGGGTGTCCAGAATTTGAATTTCATTCCTGTTGCCCCATTTCCACTTCAGATCTAGATAGCTGGTCTGAAACCTCTGTAATAGCCTAGGTTCTGTTTGTAACTGAGAACTGTGAGATACTTATGTAATTTAAGTGAGAATTGTATTCAAGACTACAAATCTGAGAGCTGTTTAAGTTGTGCTCTATAATTGTAATGGTGGATTTGAAAAGGTTGCTTTCATCAGTACATTCTCAATCGGATTCTTGTTGAGGGTTCATTGTGATCTCCTCAATCATTCATTAGACTCCTTTAGATTTACTGTTTTTAAAGCAATTTCCCTTAATTCAATATCCCTGTGAGAATCTATGTTTGTAACCTGATTTCTTACAGCATTTGTTGTGGTGCTTATGTTCTGAATCAAGACTTCGGATTGAAGACTATTGGATAATTTGTGTCCATGACAGTGGAAAGATCATAGCCATAAGTTCAACTCAATCCTAATCTTTGAATTGGATTATTTTCTCTTACATCTGAGCTGGTAGCCAGATGAAGATTTGATACTTTCTCGACTATGCTACACTAGTTCTTATTCTGCAATCAATTACTAAGCTTAAGTCAACTGTTATTTCTCCATTCTTATTAATTTTGCATCCAATTCCCCCAACTCGGATCTGGATCACTTAGTTTTAATTTTACTTTTAGATAATTTAGTTAATGTGATAAATTCAACCTCCCATCTTATTTGCTTTGTAGATAGGATCAGAGGCCAGATCTGGTAGCTCAGATATGGGGGTTTATCATATATTTTAAATCAATTCCCTGTGGACGATCTTTTACTCACTTACATTTAAAACTTGCTACAATTGGCCTTGATCTTGCAGGCAAATTAACTTCTCTCTGTGCTGATATTTCTTTATTCATTTTAGTTTTCTAATTTTAGTATAATTCATCATTTGCAAATCTGTTTACAAAATACAAATAAATCATGCACACTTAGAACAACAACAAGTTTTTGGTGCCGTTGCCGGGGAATTGATCAAAAGGGTAAGAATATGGTAGATGCTTCCTTTGGAGGGACCTATTTGCAAAAAATAGTTGAGGAGGATTGGGACCTATTTGAAGTTATTGGTGAAAATTCAACCCAACAGGAATCTTTGTCAAGAGACATTGAGAATCCTGCTTAGTTTAATAAAGAGCAGACTACCAAGGGAATGATTTATGAGGTGAATGAATTGGAATGGAAGATGGATAATTTAACCTCTAAGTTTGATAGATTGATGGACTCATTTCAAAATCCAATGATTGCTAGAGTAGGGGAGGCATATCTGATATGCCAGTCCCCTACTCATTCCCATGATCAATGTCCAGCTGCACCACAGTTCCCAGATCTAGTGGTGGAGAAAGCTCATGCTGCCCAGTCGTTTGGACAGTTGCAATCTAATGAATATGCATGGAGAGGGCACCCCAATTTTAGGTGGAGCCAGGGCAATTACCAATCACAATAGCAGCAGCAACCAAAGCACCAAATACCTTTCAAAACTGCTCAGCCTTACAAGCATAATTTCTATACCAAGCGTAATTTTCAGCAGCCCATTCCACAACATATGGCACAACCTGTGCACCAATCTGTTATAGCTCAGCCTCCTTCCAGATCCCCTTCTTTTGAAGACCAAGTTCTAACCTCACTCCAAAATTTAGGGTCTTTAACTCAGACTGCAAACTTTCACAGTCAGAGTATAAAGAAGATTGAAGATACATTGGGTCAACTCTCAAATACTTTGGCCAGAAGAGAGGAAGGCAAGTTACCCAGCCAACCCTTGAACAATCCCAAAGGATAGTTCATGGTTGGAGAGGCCTCTGTTTCACATGAAGAAGTAAAATCTATCACTACTTTGCGTAGTGGAAGAGTTGTAATAACAATGTAGATACAGAAAAAGAAGAAGAAAAAAATGAAGAAACTGCTAGGAACATGCAGCAGGAGCAGCATGATGTTAGCATTGCGGGTGCTGATGTACCTCAGAAAAATCAAAAAAATGAAAAACAAAAAAATCAAAAACCTTCTGGTGATTATTCTGAAGCTGTAAATGAAGGACTAGTTCCTCATTTACCATTTCCCCATGCCATGAAATTTGCATCCCCTTTTGATAAAGGGAATACAAAAATAGATGAAATGATGGAAACTTTCAAGCAAGTCAAGATAAATCTTCCTTTGCTTAATGTAATCAAGCAAGTCTCAGCCTATGCAAAATTTTTGAAGGACATTTGCACACACAAAAGGCAATCTAGGATCCAGTTATCCCAGAAGGTCTTTGCGGTGAAAAGAGTTAAACAGGTTTTAGCCATTGCCACACCTCCTAAACTCCAAGATCCTGGAATCCCCACAATCCCTTGCATTATTGGGGAACGTACCATTGAAAAGGCATTATTAGATTTGGGTGCTAGTGTCAACCTGCTTCCATATTCTGTATATGAGAAACTAGGTTTGAGAGAGTTAAAACCCACTCATGTGGTATTACAACTAGCAGACAGATCTGAAAGAAAGCCAGTTGGGGTAATTGAGGATGTGTTGGTAGGAGTAGATTTTCTGGTATTGGATATGGAACCTACAAAAAGCATAACCTCCATCCCTATTATTTTGGGGAGACCATTCCTGGCTACAACCAATGCTTGTATTCAATGAAGGTCTGGTATTATGGAAGTGTCTTTTAGAAATATGAAGGTAAAGTTAAATGTTTACAATGCAATTGCTCATCCTCAGTTCAGTTCTGAGGAGTGTTTTCTTGTTGATTTGTTGGATGAAGTGGTAGAGGAAACTTAACCACAGTTTTTACAGTGTAAGGATTTAATCACAGATTTCGAAAATGTTTGGAGAAATGTTGTGAAAGTGACGGCTTATGCCTCAAAGACGGAAGAGGTCAAAGCTGTGCAAGAAACTCATGTCCAAACAGCACGGTTTTATTCATGGAAACCTGCTGTTTTTCCCATTCCACAAACAGCCAAGGTACCTTTGTTACCTTCTTTAATTAGCCCACTTGATGTAGAGTTGAAACAGTTGCCAGAAAATTTGAAATATATATTTTCAGGAGATCATAAAACATTGCCTGTGATTATTTCTTCCTCCCTCACTGAGGAGCAAGAGGAAGAGTTGTTGATTGCATTGAAATAGCATAAGAGGGCAATTGGCTGGACTATTACTGATTTGAGAGGAATCAGTCCAGCTGTTTGCATGCATAAAATTAACTTGGAAGAAGATGCAAAGCCTTCTAGAGAAATACAGAGGAGGCTGAATCCTCATATGCAAGAAGTGGTCATGAAGGAGGTTGTTACGTTGTTGGATGCAGGGGTCATTTACCCCATCTCAGATTCAGCTTGGATGGCAACTACATTGGCGGTACCTAAGAAATCTGGGATCACTGTTGTAACCTTAGATTCTGGTGAGCTCATTTCCACGAGACAAACAACTGGTTGTAGGGTCTGTATTGATTACAGAAAGCTCAACACAATGACCAGAAAGGACCATTTCCCTCTCTCATACATTGATCAGATTTTAGATAAGCTGGCAGGAAAAGCTTATTACTGTTTTCTTGATGGTTACTCTGGTTACAACCAGATTCCTGTGTATCCACAAGATCAGGAAAAGACCACCTTCACTTGCCCCTTTGGCACTTTTGCTTATAGGAGGATGCCTTTTGGTCTTTGTAATGCCCCTGCTACTTTTCAAAGATGTATGTACTCCATTTTCTCTGATATGATTGACCAATTTACGGAGATTTTTATGGATGACTTTTCAATACATCGAGACTGTTTTACCCAGTGTTTACATCATCTCAGCCTGGTGTTGCAGAGATGTGAGGAAACCAATTTAGTTTTGAGCTAGGAGAAGAGCCATTTCATGGTCACCCAAAGCATTGTCGTTGGCCATGTTGTCTCCTAGGGCATTGAGGTGGACAGAGCAAAAATTGATTTAATTGCGCATTTGCCTCCTCCCAAAACTGTTAAGCAAATTAGAAGTTTCATGGGGCATGCTGGGTTTTACAGGAGGTTCATTAAGGACTTCAGTAAAATATCTAAGCCTCTTTGCCATTTATTGTGCCAAGATGTCCCTTTTGTTTTCAATGATGAATGCCTTAGGGCATTTGAATTCTTAAAAAATTATTTGATTTCAGCTCCAATAATACAATCCCCAGATTATTCACTGCCCTTTGAGCTGATGTGTGATGCATAAAATTAGCTTTGGGAGCTATTCTTAGATAGAGAAAAGATAAGCTGCCTCATGTCATAGCTTATGCCAGTTGATCAATGATTGATTCACAACTCAATTACACAACAACTGAGAAAGTGCCGCTGGCAATTGTTTTTGCTTTGGAGAAATTCAGGTCATATGTTTTGGGTTCACAAATTGTGGTGTTCACAGACCACTCATCCCTGAAATAGCTTCTGTGATACCAAACCAAGATTAATCAGGCGGATCCTCCTATTGTAGGAGTTTGATTTGCAGATTAAAGACAAAAAAGGTGTGGAAAATGTGGTGGCTGATTACCTGTCAAGAATTTTAACTGCTGAGATTGATAGGTTGCCTATCAATGACTCTTTTCCTGATGAGCAACTTTTTGTTATCAGTATGCATACCCCTTGGTTTGCGAATATAGTCAACTTTTTGGCTACTGGAAGGACCCCCCAACACTGGAATAAAGTGGATAAAGATCTCTTTTTTTCAAAGGTTAAACATATTATTTGGGAGGATCCTTACCTTTTCAAGATTTGTGCAGACCAAATCATTAGAAGATGTGTCAATGAAGAAGACTTCCACAACATACTTTCCATGTGTCATGAGCAGGCCTGTGGAGGTCATTTTAGTGAAAACAAAACAGCTGCAAAGGTTTTACAGTGTGGATTTTATTGGCCAGCACTCTTTAAAGATGCACTGCAGCACTGTAAGTCTTGTCAAAACTTCCAAAGATTGGGCAGCATTTCCAAGAGAAATTCGATGCCTTTACAGCCCATTTTGGTAGTTAAATTGTTTGATATTTGGGAGATAGATTTTATGGGACCTTGTCTTTCTTCAAATGGTTTTAATTTCATTTTAGTAGCTGTGGATTATGTATCCAAATGGGTTGAAGCTACAGCCACTAAAACCAATGACCACAGAGTTGTCCTTAAATTCTTAAAGGATAGCATCTTTTCCAGGTTTGGTTCCCCTAGAGCCCTTATCAGTGATGGGGGAAGCCATTTTTGTAATAAGCATTTTGAAGCTCTATTGAAAAAGTACTCTGTAACTCACAGAATAGCTACTCCATATCATCCACAGACCACTGGACAAGTGGAGATTTCCAATAGAGAAATTAAATATATACTGGAAAAGACTGTGAAGAAGGACAGAAAGAATTGGTCCTTTAAGCAGAATGATGCATTGGGGACATGCCAATTCTTACTACTGCTAGTAATCACAGGAAATTGCAGCTCTCTGAGTTGGAAGAATTGTGGATGGATGCATACACCAATGCAAGATCTTACAAAGAAAAAGTTAAGGCTTTTTATGACAAAAATCTATTGAGAAAACAGTTCACAGTTGGCTCTAAGGTATGGTTATTCAACTGAAAACTCAATTTTTTTCCTGGAAAGCTGAGATCCAGATGGGAAGGGCCATATACTGTCATTCAAGCATCTCCATCTGGAGCTGTTGAAATTATGGACCCAAGTGATGGGAGAACCTTGAAAGTAAATGGTCAGAGGCTCAAACTATGTATTGAAAATAACCTGGAGCCTGTGATGACCATCTATCACAAAGAGCGTCCACAAATCTGATGTAGTGCAACTGTGTTTGTTCTGTGATTTTTGCATAGTTTTGTGTAAATTGTTTTTTCTCTGTTTTAGCCATGTTTTAGTTAAGTTTTCTTTGAGGAATCATAAGTTTTGATAGCTTTGTGGTTTTGAATTGTTTGAGATAATAAATTTCGAAGATTTTAATGTGGAGATTTTGTTAAAAAAAAAAAAAAAGTAGTTCTATACTTCAGAACATTTGTTCAAAAGTAAATTCATGCTATTCGAAAAGTTTTACAATCATTTCGCAAAGAGAAATTCAGTTCAAAAAGTATAATCTCCTTTTCGAAAAGGATCTGAAGTTGTAACCACAACTGCTCGAAAAGAAAGATTATGCTTTTCGAATAGATGTTTCTGAAGTCATGCGCTTTTCGAATAGGTGTTTCTGAGGTCATGTGCTTTTCGAATAGATGTTCCTGAAGTCATGTGCTTTTCGAATGGTACTGATGCCATACTCCTTTTTGGAAAGGACCTTTTCGAACTTTTTGAAGACTTCAATAATGCTTTGCGAAATCGATTTAAGCGTATTTAAACACATTCGAAGCAAGGTTTTCATATTCGAAAGCATTTCCAGCTCGTCCTGTTTCGCAGAAAACCCAATTTTTTCCATCTCTGCGTTCTTTTGGAGCATAGATCCAATTTCTTTCATTTCTTTGCCGCAAATTAATCTTGAAGAGAATAACATTTCGCCTCTGATTTTGATGGATTTGATCAAGAGGTCAGAGGTTTCGAGCAAACCCTAGGTTTTGGTATTTTTCCCATATCCTCTGTCCGTGCTTTCAAAATTTGATTTCTCTGTAAACATACATTGTCTGGGATTCAAGAGAGTTGTTTGTTAATTGTTGTTAGAAGGAGGAACTATTTCAAGAAGTTTTTAGAAATTTGTAAAGTGGGGAAAGCTAAAAAAACGTTGGCTAAGATGTTCCTTAGATCTTCTGCTAAGAAAGTTAGCAAATCCCCCACCAAAGGAAAAGCGAAAACTTCAGCCAAGAGAAAATTATCAATGGATAAAGCTGATAAGATCGAGAAAGGAAAAAAGGTTAGAATTGAGGAACCCATCCCAGCAACTGACCTTAGTCCTGAGCCTGAGCTTCCTCCTCTTCCTATGCATTTGGTACTGCCTAACCCTTTCATTGAAGCTTAGAAGCTGATTCCAGAGCTTAATGTTGATGAGAATTTTTTCTTGAACAAACCTGGATGTAAGCTATCCTCGAACTACATCAGGGATGCTTCACTGAGTAATATCCTAACCCCTCTTCCACAGAAAATTTATCCAAGGATGGTGAGATTATGGTACCAGAACATGGTAAAAGTGACTAAGAAAGATGCTGATGCCTCAACTCTGGTAATTTTAATTGATGATTGTGATTTAACAGTCACTTATGAAGACATCGGAAATGCTTTGGGGATACCATATCAGTTTCATCCTGTTGGTCCATTGGCTGTACCAGAGACAGCTACATTTAGAGATATGACTACCCATCTAACCCAAGGCATAGTTGGAACTGGGCAGTCCATCATGAGGAGAGACTTAGCACCCCAATTTTTGCTGATGGATTCTATTTTGAGAGGGTGTTTTTATGTCACTGGGCACAGTCAGGAGAGAAGGACACCCATTTGGAGGCCCTCTTTCATTTTCTGAAAGGGCAATTTTTTAATGCCCCTATGCTGATTTTTGAAGCCATGGCTGTCATTAGTGCCAAGATGAAGAAGGAACAGAAAATAGCTGGAATACCATTTGGAAGGTTGATCACAGCCCTATTAAGGGCCAAATTTGACATTGATGAGCAAGAGCCATTTGAGATTGTATCCCCTCATGCCTTTGGGAAGAGGGCTTGAACCACAAGGCAATCTATGTTGAATAGAATGAGGGAAGAGGCTGAGCCAGCCCAAGAGGCTGCTATACCTAAGCCTGAGGTGACCAGCTCTTTAGCTGCACCCATTACACCTACAGCTGCCATTGAACCTACTACCATTGCGGAGGTAACCAGCTCTTTAGCTGTACCGATTGTTCAGGAGACCATCATCTTGCCGACCTCACCAATCCCATCACCTATCCCAGCAGTTCCATCACTCATCACCACCATAATCCCAATTATTGATTCTCCCCCACCACCAACCATTGCAGCCATACTTACACCACCAATTTCACCTAATAATTACCCTGATATATCCACAAATTTTGTTGTACACTCCTCTCCTCCAAAGCTTCTCAGGTTCACCGGTTCATTCAGCTCATACACCTGAAATCACCCATACCCCTGAACCTGAAATATTCACCACTGAGGCGTATTCATCCTTGATGGGATCTATCTTGGAGAATATTGGGCTTGAATCTGTCCTCATGCCTGATCCCCCTCAATTCACTCATTTAGCTACTTCTCCCTTTACAGCCATCCCACCTATTGCTCCTCAACCATCTACATCCATCATACCAGTCCCTATTCTGCCTACCACATCCACACCTGACACAATTAGCCATATATTCACCTTTCTCCAATCTATCCAAGCTCAGCTACAGATCAACATAGACAACCAATCTGTGACAAAGTCCATTCTCCAAACCTTGGCCTCCACATCCCAACCAAATACCTCAGTCACACTACCTTCCACTTCAGACCATGCTACCCAAACAGAACCTGAGGTAGTGTTTTTAGATCCACCCATCCTCAATGTTTCTGACTATGCTACTCAAACAGAATCTGAGGTAGTACTTTTGCATTCACCTCCACCCTTCCTCACTGTCTCTGATCAAGCTACCCAAATTGACCCTGAGGTAGAGCTTTTAGATTCATCTTCTCTCACCCCCACTGCTGGGATACATATGGTCCCCTACCACTCCATTCCCATTCCATGTTTTGGCACTCTTAAAAGGGCTATGGAAGAGGACCCTTACGTCTTTCGCGATGTCCTTAAGGGGTTTGCAGATCTTCAAACTTACATTAAAACTCCTTATGAAGACCAGATTCAGAAACTGGAGTTGTTTATGAAATTTGAGAGAGATAAGATGCAGGACCTGTTGAGCCAAACATTTCAGATAGTTAGGGGTGAACAACACAAAATTGCTATGTTACAATAGAAGCTTGAACAAGAAAAACTAAGGGCAGATAGGCATGAAAAATATATTGGCGTCACCAAAAATATCAAAACTGAGGAGTACACTAAACTTCAAGCCACAATCCAAGAGAAAGCTAAATCAATTTCTGACTCCAATACTGACTCAAGTTCAGACTCCAACAGTGATTCCAGTTCTGACCCCATTGAACCAACCTATGATACAGATTTTGACCCCAGTTATTAGACTACCTTGTAAATTCTTTTTTTTATTTTTTTTGTTATTAGTGTAGTGTGTAATTAATATTTACTAGTAACTTCTATTAATTTGCAATCACTATGCATTTGTTTTTCTCTGTCATTGCGCTTATGTTTTCTTTTCTTTTTGCTTATCCACTTCTAGACTAGTGAGGACACTGATCCTCATAGGTTTGGGGGTGTGACAGAAATGTCAACAGTTTTGTAAACATCAATGCAGCCTATGATCAGCAGAATTTTTGAAATGGAAGTGATTTCACACCTGTTTGTTTTTGAAAAATGAGGAAGTTAAAACTTTGTAAAATTAATTTCTAATGTAATTTTAATATTGTCATAAAGTGAATGTCAGAAAATTTCCAAAAGAAAAGTGATGTTTTAGTAAACCTAAAAAGAGAGAAAATAGTAATGATATACCTCAGAAATTGGATAAAAAACCACATCCAGTGAGATTTGGGCCTAAAATGAATTTTTTTTGGAGGTATGAATTGGCAATTTTTTCTGCTCTAGGGACTGTTTGAATTTGATATCACTAGAAGTTACACATATCTAAATTGAAATAGCTTGACAGCAATCATGATATTAAAGACATGATATAAGGCCGCCTTTTGGACAGTTTGAACTTCAAAATGCCCCACCTTTTAAAACTGCCCTTGATACACACCATTTGAGCTTTATAAATCCAAGATTTATTTGAAACCTCATCAACCTCATGTAGCCTAACCCTCATTCTGAGAATTCAGAAGGTAAAGGAAAGAAAGCTGAAGAAAGGACAGTTGGGTAACAGTTTGGTAAAAGAAAAAGAAAAATAATTGAAGGCTATGATGTATCAGTAGAAGAAATGTAGCATTCCAATCAATGTTACTTTGAAAAAAAAAAAACAAAAAAAAAAAGAAAAAAAAAAAGGAAAAGACATTTCATTGGAAGTTTGAAAAAGAAAGAGTAAAAGATGGCCACTTTGGCTCTAAAAATTCAAAGAAGAAGATGAAATTATGCTGAATTGAAGGTGTGTCTATCACCTCCATACCTTGACTGACTTCTCCATTTCGAACGCCATTCCACCCCTTTATTCTTGATAAATTTCGCCCATAAGCCACATTACAACCCAAGTTAAAGTCCTTACTTATCAAAGATGGATTGAGTTTTCATATGGTGATAAGGATTTGTGTAATCTATGGTGAAAAGAGCAGTGAATTCAGAATTAAAAAGCAATGCCTATGCTCTTGCTTGCGCTCCTATTTGAGGGTTGTAACTGCTCTTGAGCTGTGTGAAATAGGACAACCCTCCTACTTGCATGTTGAGTGAAAACCCTTGTGAGAGTTGGGTTTGAAATCAACTTATTTGGGGTAACATCAAAGCAGGATTCTCAAATAGAAGGCAAGCTTTTCATTAATTTTTCTTCTAAAAACTTTTTGACACAAACTGAGTGAATGGTAAAAGGAATTACAGCAGAATTTTAGTTTTGAACTAATGTTTTCTTGAGGATCCTCTTACAAGCTTGACTGATGTAGGTGTGAATAATCTGATTGAATGAAAGTCTGTTTTAACATAAATGCATGGATATTAACTGTTTTATTGGAGAAGTTTGTGGGTACCTTCACTGAAAACCCTCAGGATACTTCAGTCCTCCACTAGGGATCACCTTGGGGTTTAAAAGGCTTCTTGCATATGCTAAATGCAACTGTGTTCCCTACAAAAGTGGCTTTTCATTCTGTTTTTAATTTTGTCTTTGCTCAGGGACTAGCAATGCTTAGGTTTGGGGGTGTGTTGAGAACTGGAAAATACCATTTTCCACCCCTTAATCTGGGCCTTGATAAACCGTTGAGAGAACTAAATAAGTGGTTTAACTGTTTGTTTTACAGCTGACAATGAAGGCAGGCTTAACTATGGAAGTAGCTTAAAAATACCAAACAGATGATGACCAATCTTAATCTGGAGGAAGAAAAATCTAGAGGAAGAAAGAGAAGGGACAACCTCATTGGATGTCAAAATGCCTAATCTAAAGAAGAAAGAGGCCTCGTTTCAGCTTAGAAATAGTTTGGAGCTATTTGAAAAGATTCCCGATCTATTCGAAAAGAACCTGAACTTTCCGAATAGAACTAAAGCTCCAAGCATGGTTTTCGAAAAGCACCTGATCTATTCGAAAGGAACCAAACTTGCTGATGAACTATTCGAAAAGAAGAAAACTCCTTGCAAACTGCACCAGATCTATGCGAATAGATCTCCAGAACTCATATTTCCCTTCGAAAAGGTCTCTAATCTGTGCGAATAGAGCTTCAGAAGTTACAGTACCTTTCGAAAAGTTCTCCAAATTATGCGAAATGGTATTCTGAAGATTATCAGCATCTTCAAGGGTATTTCGATAATCTCTGCACGCGCCCCAATGCATTTAAAAACCCAAGGGAATTCTGGAAGATTCTGAGCATGAACCATAGGCACATTCCACCCCATGTGAACACCCAATCATGAAATTACTTGGCGGGAACTTCTAGAAGCTTAAACAGATTTTTGAATTACATAACAAAATTGATGCCTATGTCTCCTAATTGGTTGAACTAGATCAAGCAGTTCTGATTGGCCAGAACAGATCTAGATCCCTGTGCCCGACTCCTATTGATTGATATAGATCTATCCAATTCTGATTGGTTGATGCACATCTGAGCTAGACTTGGGGAAAACTATAAATAGACGAACTATTTGCCCAATTTGGGTATCCAGAATTTGAGTTTCATTCCTGCTGCCCCATTTCCACTTCAGATTAAGATAGCTTGTATGAAACCTCTGTAATAGCCTAGCTTTTTTTTGTAACTGAGAACTGTGAGATACTTATGTAATTCAAGTGAGAATTGTATTTAAGACTACAAATCCGAGAGCTGTTTAAGCTATGCTCTGTAATTGTAATGGTGAATTTGAAAAGGTTGCTTTCACCAGTACGTTCTGAATCGGATTCATGTTGAGGGTTCATTGTGATCTCCTCACTCATTAGACTCCTTTTGATTTACTGTTTTTAAAGCAATTTCCCTTAATACATTATCCCTATGAGAATCTGTGTTTGTAACCTGATTTCTTACAGCATTTGTAGTGGTGCTTATGTTCTAAATCAAGGCTTCGGATTGAAGACTATTGGATGATCTGTGTCCATGACAGTGGACAGATCATAGCCATAAGTTCAACTCAATCCTAATCCTTGAATTGGATTATTTTCTCTTACATCTGAGCTGGTAGCCAGATGAAGATTTGAAACTTTCTAGACGATGCTACACTAGTTCTCATTCTGCAATTAATTACTAAGCTTAAGTCAACTGCTATTTCTCCATTCTTATTAATTTTGCATCCAATTCCCCCAACTCGGATCTAGATCACTTAGTTTTAATTTTACTTTTAGATAATTTAGTTAATGTGACAAATTCAACCTCCCATCTTATTTGCTTTGTAGATAGGATCAGAGGCCAGATCTGGTAGCTCAAATCTGGAGGTTTATCATATATTTTAAATCAATTCCCTGTAGACGATCTTTTACTCACTTACATTTAAAACTTGCTACAATAGGCCCTGATCTTGCAGGCTAATTAACTTCTCTCTGTGTTGATATTTCTTTATTCTTTTTAGTTTTCCAATTTCAGTATAATTCATCATTTGCAAATTTGTTTGTAAAATACAAATAAATCATGCACACTTAGAACAACAACTAGTTTTTGGCGCCGTTGCTGGAGAATTGATCAAAAGGCTAAGAATATGGTACATGCTTCCTGTGGAGGCACCTATTTGCAAAAAATAGTTGAGGAGGTTCGGGACCTATTTGAAGTTATTGGTGAAAATTCAACCCAACAGGAATCTTTGTCAAGAGACATTGAGAATCCTACTCAGTTGAATAAAGAGCAGACTACCAAGGGAAAGATTTATGTGGTGAATGAATTGGAAAGGAAGCTGGATAATTTAACCACTAAGTTTGATAGATTGATGGACTCATTTCAAAAACCAATGGTTGCTAGAGTAGAGGAGGCATGTCTGATATGCCAGTCCCCTACTCATTCCCATGATCAATGTCCAGCTGCACCACAGTTCCCAGATCTAGTGGTTGAGCAAGCTCATGCTGCCTAGTCATTTGGACAGTTGCAATCTAATGAATATGCATGGAGAGGGCACCCCAATTTAAGGTGGAGCCAGGGAAATTATCAATCACAATAGCAGCAGCAACCAAAGCACCAAATACCTTTCAAAACTGCTCAGCCTTACCACTAAGCCTAATTTTTAGCAGCCCATTCCACAACAGATGACACAACCTGTGCACCAATCTGTCACAGCTCAGCCTCTTTCCAGATCCCCTTCTTTTGAAGACCAAGTTCTAACCTCACTCCAGAATTTAGGGTCTTTAACTCAGACTGTAAACTTTCACAGTCAGAGTATAAAGAAGATTGAAGATACATTGGGTCAACTCTCAAATACTTTGGCCAGAAGAGAGGAAGGCAGGTTATCCAGTCAACCCTTGAACAATCCCAAAGGACAGTTCATGGTTGGAGAGGCCTCTATTTCACATGAAGAAGTAAAAGCTATCACTACTTTGCGAAGTGGAAGAGATGTAAATAACAATATAGATACAGAAAAAGAAGAAGAAAAAAATGAGGAAACTGCTAGGAACATGCCGCAGGAGCTGCATGATGTTAGCATTGGGGGTGCTGATGTACCTAAAAAAAATCAAAAAAATCAAAAACAAAAAAATCAAAAGCATTCTGGTGATGATTCTAAAGCTGTAAATGAAGGACTAGTTCCTCATTTACCATTTCCCCATGCCATGAAATCTGCATCCCCTTTTGATAAAGGGAATACAAAAATAGATGAAATGATGGAGACTTTCAAGCAAGTCAAGATAAATCTTTCTTTGCCTGATGCAATCAAGCAAGTCCCAGCCTATGCAAAAATTTTGAAGGACATTTGCTCACACAAAAGTCAATCTAGGATCTAATTATCCAAGAAGGTCTTTACTATGGAAAGAGTTAAACTGGTTTTGTCCATTGCCACACCTCTTAAATTCCAAGATCCTGAAATCCCCACAATCCCTTGCATTATTGGGGAACATACCATTGAAAAGGCTTTATTAGATTTGGGTGCTAGTGTCAACCTACTTCCATATTCTGTATATGAGAAACTAGGTTTGAGAGAGTTAAAACCCACTCATGTGGTGTTACAACTACCAGACAGATATGAAAGAAAGCCAGTTGGGGTGATTGAGGATGTGTTGGTAGGAGTGGATAAGTTTTTCTATCCTGTTGATTTTCTGATATTGGATATGGAACCTACAAAAAGCAGAACCTCCATCCCTGTTATTTTGGGGAGACCGTTCCTGGCTATAGCCAATGCTTGTATTCAATGCAGGTCTGGTATTATGGAAGTGTCTTTTGGAAATATGAAGGTAAAGTTAAATGTTTATAATGCAATTGCTCAGCGTTAGTTCAGTTCTGAGGAGTGTTTTGTTGTTGATTTGTTGGATGAACTGGTAAAGGAAACTTTACCACAGTTTTTACAGTGTAAGGATTTAATCACAGATTTTAAAAATATTTGGAGAAATGTTGTGGAAGAGACAGCTTATGCCTCAAAGACTGAAAAGGTCAAAGCTGTGCAAGAAACTCATGTCTAAACAACAACGTTTTCTTCATGGAAACTTGCAATTTTTCCCTTTCCACAAACAGCCAAGGTACCGTTGTTACCTTCTTTTATCAGCCCACCTGATGTAGAGCTGAAACAGTTGCCAGAAAATTTGAAATATATGTTTTTAGGAGATCATAAAACATTGCCTGTGATTATTTCTTCCTCCCTCACTGAGGAGCAGGAGGAAGAGTTGTTGGTTGTATTGAAACAGCATAAGAGGGCAATTGGCTGGACTATTGCTGAGTTGGGAGGAGTCAGTACAGCTGTTTGCATGCATAAAATTTACTTGGAAGAAGATGCAAAGCCTTCTAGAGAAATGCAGAGGAGACTGAAACCTCATATGCAAGAGGCGGTCATGAAGGAGGTTGTTAAGTTGTTGGATGCATGGGCCATTTACCCCATCTCAGATTCCGCTTGGGTGGCACCTACACTGGTGGTACCTAAGAAATCTGGGATCACTATTGTAACCTTAGATTCTGGTGAGCTCCTTTCCACCAGACAAACAACTGGTTGGAGGGTCTGTATTGATTACAGAAAGCTCAACACAATGACCAGAAAGGACCATTTCTCTCTCCCATTCATTGATCAGATTTTAGATAAGCTGGCAGGAAAAGCTTATTATTGTTTTCTTGATGGTTACTCTGGTTACAACCAGATTCCTGTGTATCCACAAGATCAGGAAAAGACCACCTTCACTTGCCCGTTTGGCACTTTTGCTTATAGGAGGATGCCTTTTGGTCTTTGTAATGCCCCTGCTACTTTCCAAAGATATATGTACTCCATTTCCTCTGATATGATTGACCAATTTATGAAGATTTTTATGGATGATTTTTCAATATATGGAGATAGTTTTGCCCAGTGTTTACATCATCTCAGCCTGGTGTTGAAGAGATGTGAGGAAACCAATTTAGTTTTGAGCTAGGAGAAGAGCCATTTCATGGTCACCCAAGGCATTGTCCTTGGCCATGTTGTCTCCCATAAGGGCATTGAGGTGGACAGAGCAAAAATTGATTTAATTGCACATTTTCCTCCTCCCAAAACTGTTAAGCAAATCAGAAGTTTCTTGGGGCATGCTGGGTTTTACAGGAGGTTCATTAAGGACTTCAGTAAAATATCCAAACCTCTTTACCATTTATTGTGCCAAGATGTCCCTTTTGTTTTCAATGATGAATGCCTTAGGGCATTTGAATTCTTAAAAAATTGTTTGATTTCTGCCCCAATACTATAATCTCCTGATTATTCACTGCCCTTTGAGCTTATGTGTGATGTATCAGATTATGCTTTGGTTGGGAGCTGTTCTTGGACAGAGAAAGGATAAGATGCCTTATGTTATAGCTTACGCTAGTAGATCAATGATTGATGCACAGCTCAATTAGACAACAACTGAGAAATAGTTGCTGGCAATTATTTTTGCTTTGGAAAAATTCAGGTCATATGTTTTGGGTTCACAAATTGTGGTGTTCACTGACCACTCAGCCCTGAAATACCTTCTGTCTAAGATGGATACCAAACCAAGATTAATCAGGTGGATCCTTTTGTTGCAGGAGTTTGATTTGCATATTAAAGATAAAAAAAGGTGTGGAAAATGTGGTGGCTGATCACCCGTCTAGAATTTTAACTGCTGAGATTGATAAGTTGACTATCAATGACTCTTTTCCTGATGAGCAACTTTTTGCTATCAGTATGCATACCCCTTGGTTTGCCAATATAGTCAACTTTTTAGCAACTGGAATGACCCCCCAACATTGGAATAAAATGGATAAAGATCTCTTCTTTTCAAAGGTTAAACATTTTATTTGGGAGGATCCTTACCTGTTCAAGATTTGTGCAGACCAAATCATTAGAAGATGTGTCCATGAAGAAGACTTCCACAGCATACTTTCCATGTGTTATGAGCAGGCCTGTGGAGGTCATTTTAGTGAAAACAAAACAGCTGTAAAGGTTTTACAGTGAGGATTTTATTAGCCCACACTCTTCAAAGATGCACTGCAGCACCGTAAGTCTTGTCAGAACTGCCAGAGATTGGGCAGCATTTCAAAGAGAAATTCAATGCCTTTACAGCCCATTTTGATAGTTGAATTGTTTGATATTTGGGGGATAGATTTTATGGGACCTTTGCTTCCTTCAAATGGTTTTAATTTCATTTTAGTAGCTGTGGATTATATATCCAAATGGGTTGAAGTTACAGCTACTAAAACCAATGACCACAGAGTTGTCCTTAAATTCTTAAAGGAGAACATCTTTTTCAGGTTTGGTTCCCCCAAAGCCATTATCATTGATGGGGGAAGCCATTTTTGTAATAAGCATTTTGAAGCTCTATTGAAAAAGTACTCTGTGACTCACAGAATAGCTACTCCATATCATCCACAGACCAGTGGACAAGTGGAGATTTCGAATAGAGAAGTCAAACATATACTGGAAAAGACTGTGAAGAAGGACAGAAAGGATTGGTCCTTTAAGCTGAATGATGCATTGGGGGCATATAGGACAGCATATAAAACCCAGATTGGCATGTCCCCATTCAGATTGGTCTATGGTAAAGCATGCCATTTACTAGTGGAGTTAGAATATAAGGCCTTTTGGGCCATTAAAACTTTAAACATGGATCTTACTACTGTTGGTAATCACAGGAAATTGCAGCTCTCTCAGTTGGAAGAATTGAGGATGGATGCATACACTAATGCAAGATCTTACAAAGAAAAAGTTAAAGCTTTTTATGACAAAAATCTGCTGAGAAAACAGTTCATAGCTGGCTCTAAGGTATGGTTATTCAACTCAAAACTCAAGTTTTTTCCTAGAAAGCTGAGATCCAGATGGGAGGGGCCATATACTGTCATTCAAGCATCTCCATCTGGAGCTGTTGAAATTATGGACCAAAGTGATGGGAGAACCTTGAAAGTAAACGGTTAGAGGCTCAAACCATGCATTGAAAATATCCTGGAGCCTGTGATGACCATCTATCATAAAGAGCCTCCACAAATCTGATGTCACGCAACTGTATCATATGTAGTGTAACTGTGTTTGTTCTGTGATTTTTGCATAGTTTTGTGTAAATTGTTTTTTCTCTGTTTTAGCCATGTTTTAGTTAAGTTTTCTTTGAGGAATCATAATTTTCGAAAGCTTTGTGGTTTTGATATGTTTGAGATAATAAATTCCAATGATTTTAATGTGGAGATTTTGTTAAAAAAAAAAAAAACAGTTCTGTACTTCAAAACATTTGTTCAAAAGTAAATTCATGCTATTCGAAAAGTTTTACAACCATTTCACAAAGAGAAATTCAGTTCAAAAAGTATAATCTCCTTTTTGAAAAGGCTCTAAAGCTATAACCACAACTGCTCGAAAAGAATGATTATGCTTTTCGAATAGATGTTTCTGAAGTCATGTGCTTTTCAAATAGATGTTTCTGAAGTCATGTGCTTTTCGAATGGTACTGATGCCATTCTCCTTTTTGAAAAGGAGCTTTTTAAACTTTTCGAAGACTTCAATAATGCTTTGCGAAATCGATTTAAGCGTATTTAAACCCATTCAAAGCAAGGTTTTCATATTCGAAAGCATTTCCAGCTCGTCCTATTTCGCAGAAAACCCATTTTTTTCCATCTCTGTGTTCTTTTGGAGCTCAGATCCAATTTCTTTCATTTCTTTGCCGCTGATTAAGCTTGGAGAGAAGAACATTTTGCCTCTGATTTTGATGGATTTGATCAAGAGGTCAGAGATTTCGAGCAAACCCTAAGTTTTGGCATTTTTCCCATATCCTCTGTCTGTGCTTTCAAATTTTGATTTCTCTGTAAACATACATTGTCTGGGATTCAAGAGAGTTGTTTGTTAATTGTTGTTAGAAGGAGGAACTATTTCAAGAAGTTTTTAGAAATTTGTAAAATGGGGAAAGCTGAAAACACGTTGGCTAAGATGTTCCTTAGATCTTCTGCTAAGAAAGTTAGCAAATCCCCCACCAAAGGAAAAGCGAAAACTTCAGCCAAGAGAAAATTATTAATGGATAAAGCTGATAAGATCGAGAAAGGAAAAAAGGTTAGAATTGAGGAACCCATCCGAGCAACTGACGCTAGTCCTGAGCCTGAGCTTCCTCCTCTTCCTATGCATTTGGTATTGCCTAACCCTTTCATTGAAGCTCAGAAGCTTCAATGAAAGATGCTGATGCCCCAACTCTGATAATTTTTATTGATGATTGTGATTTAACAATCACTTATGAAGACATTAGAAATGCTTTGGGGATAATATTTCAGTTTGATCCTGCTGGTCCATTGGTTGTACCAGAGACAGCTACTATTAGAGATATGGCTGCCCATCTAACCCAATGCATAGTTGGAACTGGGCAGTCCATCATGAGGAGAGACTTAGCACCCCAATTTTTGTTGATGGACTCTATTTTGAGAGGGTGTTTTTATGTCACTGGGCACAGTCAGGAGAGAAGGACACCCATTTTGGAGGCCCTCTTTCACTTTTCTAAAGGGCAATTTTTCAATGCCCCTATGCTGAATTTTGAAGCCATGGCTGACATCAGTGCCAAGATGAAGAAGCAACAAAAAATAGCTGGAATACCATTTGGAAGGTTGATGACAACCCTATTATGGGCCAAATTTAACATTGATGAGCAAGAGCTATTTGAGATTGTAACCCCTCATGCCTTTGGGAAGAGGGCTTGGACTACAAGCCAATCCATGTTGAATAGAATGAGGGAAGTGGCTAAGCCAGCCCAAGAGGCTGCTATACTTGAGCCTGAGGTGACCAGCTCTTTAGCTGCACCCATTTCACCAGCAGCTGCCATTGAACCTACTACCATTGCGGAGGTAACCAGCTCTTTAGCTGTACCGATTGTTGATGAGACCATCATCTTGCCCACCTCACCTATCCCATCACATATCCCAGCAGTTCCATCACTCATCACTACCATAATCCCAATTACTGATTCTCCCCCACCACCAACCATTCCAACCGTACATACACCACCAATTTCACCTAATAATTACCCTGATATATCCAAAGATTTTGTTGTACACTCCCCTAGCGCTCCTCTCCTCCAAAGCTTCTCAGGTTCACCGGTTCATTCAGCTCATACACCTGAAATCACCCATACCCCTGAACCTGAGATATTCACCACTGAGGCCTATTCATCCTTGATGGGATCTATCTTCGAGAATATTGGGCTTGAATCTGTCCTCATGCCTGATCCCCCTCAATTCACTCATTTGGCTACTCCCTTTACAACCATCCCACCTATTGCTCCTCAACCATCTACATCCATCATACCAGTCCCTACTCTGCCTACCACATCCACACCTGACACAATTAGTCAAATCTTCTCCTTTCTCCAATCTGTCCAAGCTCAGCTACAGATCAACACAAACAACCAGTCTGTGACAAATTCCATTCTCCAAACCTTGGCCTCCACATCCCATCCAAATACCTCAGTCACACTACCTTCCACTTTTGACCATGCTACCCAAACAGAACCTGAGGTAGTGTTTTTAAATCCACCCATCCTCAATGTTTCTGACCATGCTACTCAAACAGAACCTGAGGTAGTACTTTTGGATTCATCTCCACCCTTCCTCATTGTCTCTGAACAAGCTACCCCAACTGACCCTGAGGTTGTGCTTTTAGATTCATCTTCTCTCACCCCCACTGCTGGGATACATATGATCCCCTACCACTCCATTCCCATTCCACGTTTTGCCACTCTTAAAAGGGCTATGGAAGAGGACCCTTACGTCTTTCGCGATGTCCTTAAGGGGGTTTGCAGATCTTCAAGCTTACATTAAGACTCCTTACGAAGACCAGATTCGGAAATTGGAGCTATTTATAAAATTTGAGAGAGATAAGATGCAGGACCTGTTGAGCCAAACATTTCAGATAGTTAGGGGTGAACAACACAAAGTTGCTATGTTACAAGAGAAGCTTGAACAAGAAAAACTAAGGGCAGATAGGCTTGAAAAATATATTGGCCTCACCAAAAAGATCCAAACTGAGGAGTACACTGAACTTCAAGCCACAATCCAAGAGAAAGCGAAATCAAGTTCTAACTCCAATACTGACTCAAGTTTTGACTCCAACAGTGATTCCAGTTCTGACCCCATTGAACCAACCTATGATACAGATTTTAACCCCAGTTATTAGACTGCCTTGTAAATTCTTTTTTTTTGTTTTTTTTGTTATTAGTGTAGTGTGTAATTAATGTTTACTAGTAACTTTTGTTAATTTGCAATCACTGTGCATTTGTTTTTATCTGTCATTGTGCTTATGTTTTCTTTTCTTTTGCTTATCCACTTCTGGACCAGTGAGGACACTGATCCTCATAGGTTTGGGGGTGCGGCAGAAATGCCAATAGTTTAGTTAACATCAATGCAGCCTATGATCAGCAGAATTTTTGAAATGGAAATGATTTCACACCTGTTTATTTTTGAAAAATGAGGAAGTTAAAATTTCTTGTAATTAATTTCTAATGTAATTTTAATATTGTCATAAAGTGAATGTCAGAAAATTTCCAAAAGAAAAGTGATGTTTCAGTAAACCTAAAAAGAGAGAAAATAGTAATGATATACCTCAGAAATTCATCCAGTGAGATTTGGGCCTAAAATGAATTTTTTTTGGAGGTATGAATTGGCAATTTTTTCTGCTCTAGGGACTGTTTGAATATGCTATCACTAGAAGTTACACATACCTAAATTAAAATAGCTTGAAAGCAATCATGATATTAAAGACATGATGTAAGGCCGCCTTTTGGACTATTTGAACTTCAAAATGCCCCACCTTTTGAAACTGCCCTTGATACACACCATTTGAGCTTTGTAAATTCAAGATTTCTTTGAAACCTCATCAACCTCATGTAGCCTAACCCTCACTCTGAGAATTCAGAAGGTAAAGGAAAGAAAGCTGAAGAAAGGAGAGTTGGGTAACAGTTTGGTAACAGTTTGGTAAAAGAAAAAGAAAAATAATTGAAGGCAATGATGTATCAACAGAAGAAATGTGGCATTCCAATCAATGTTACTTTGAAAAAAAAAAATTAAATAAATAAAATGAAAAGTCATTTCATTGGAAGTTTGAAAAAGAAAGGGAAAAAGATGGCCACTTTGGCTCTGAAAATTCAAAGGAGAAGATGAAATTATGCTGAATTGAAGAAGGTGTGTCTATCATCTCCATACCTTGACTGACTTCTCCATTTTGAACTCCATTCCACCCCTTTATTCTTGATAAATTTCACCCATAAGCCACATTACAACCCAAGTTAAAGTCCTTACTGATCAAAGATGGATTGAGCTGTCACATGGAGATAAGGATTTGTGTAATCTATGGTGAAAAGAGCAGTGAACTCAGAACTAAAAAGCAATGCCTATGCTCCTGCTTACAGTCCTATTTGAGGGCTATAACTGTTCTTGAGCTGTGTGAAATAGGACAACCCTCCTACTTGCATGTTGAGTGAAAACCCTGGTGAGAGTTGGGTTTGAAATCAACTTATTTGGGGTAACATCAAAGCAGGATTCCCAAATAGATGGCAAGCTTTTCATTAATTTTTCTTGTAAAAACTTTTTGACACAAACTGACTGAATGGTAAAAGGAATTAAAGTAAAATTTTAGTTTTGAACTGATGTTTTCTTGAGGATCCTCTTACAAGCTTCACTGATGTAGGTGTGAATAATCTGATTGAATGAAAGTCTATTTTAACATAACTGCATTGATATTAACTGTTTTATTGGAGAAGTTTATGGGTACCTTCACTGAAAACCCTCATGAGACTTCACTCCTCCATTAGGGATCACCTAGGGGTTTAAAAGGCTTGTTGTATATGATAAATGCAACTATGTTCCCTATAAAATTGGCTTTTCATTCTATTTTTAATTTTGTCTTTGCTTAGGGACTAGCAACGCTTAGGTTTGGGGGTGTGTTGAGAACTGGAAAATATCATTTTCCACCCCTTAATCTGGGCCTTGATAGACCCCTGAGAGAACTAAATAAGTGGTTTAAGTGTTTGTTTTATAGTTGACAATAAAGGCAGGCTTAACTATGGAAGTAGCTTAAAAATACCAAACTGATGATGACCAATCTTAATCTAGAGGAAGAAAGAGAAGGGACAACCTCATTGCATGTCAAAATGCCTAAACTAAAGAAGACAGAGGCCTGGTTTCAGCTTAGAAATAAGTTTGGAGCTATTCGAAAAGAATAATGCACTACAAAATACTATTCGAAAAGATTCTTGATCTAGTCGAAAAGAACCTAAACTTTGCGAATAGAACTAAAGCTCCAGGCTTGGTTGTCGAAGAGCACCTGGTCTATTCGAAAGGAACCAAACTTGCTGATGAACTATTCGAAAAGAAGAAAACTCCTTGCGAACTACACCAGATCTATGCGAATAGAGCTCCAGAAGTCATATTTCCCTTCGAAAAGGTCTCCAATATGTGCGAATAGAGCTTCAAAAGTTACAGTACCTTTCGAAAAGGTCTCCAAACTATGCGAAATGATATTCTAAAGATTCTCAGCATCTTCAAGGGTATTTCGGTAATCTCTGCATGCGCCCCAATGCATTTAAAAATCCAAGGGCATTCTGGAAGATTCTGAGCACGAACCAGAGGCACATTCCACCCCATGTGAACACCCAAAGATGAAGTTACTTGGCGGGAACTTCTAGAAGCTCAAACAGATTTTTGAATTACATAACAGAATTGGTTCCTATGTCTCCTGATTGGCTGAACCAGATCAAGCAGTTCTGATTGGCCAGAATAGATCCGGATCCCTGTGCTCTACTCCTATTGATTGACATAGATCTAACCAATTCTGATTGGTTGATGCACATCTGAGCTGGACTTGGGGAAAACTATAAATAGACGAACTATTTGCCCAATTTGGGTGTCCAGAATTTGAGTTTCATTCCTGCTGCCCCATTTCCACTTCAGATCAAGATAGCTTGTCTGAAACCTCTGTAATAGCCTAGCTTTTGTTTGTAATTGAGAACTGTGCGATACTTATGTAATTCAAGTGGGAATTATATTCAAGACTACAAATTCGAGAGCTGTTTAAGTTGTGCTCTGTAATTGTAATGGTGGATTTGAAAAGGTTGCTTTCATCAGTACGTTCTCAATCAGATTCATGTTGAGGGTTCATTGTGATCTCCTCACTCATTGGACTCCTTTAGATTTACTATTTTTAAAGCAATTTCCCTTAATTCATTATCCCTGTGAGAATCTGTGTTTGTAACTTGATTTCTTACAGCATTTATTATGGTGCTTATGTTCTGAATCAAGACTTCGGATTGAAGACTATTGGATGATCTGTGTCCATGACAGTGGACAGATCATAGCCATAAGTTCAACTCAATCCTCATCCTTGAATTGGATTATTTTCTCTTACATCTGAGCTGGTAGCCAGATGAAGATTTGATACTTTCTCGACTATGCTACACTAGTTGTCATTTTGTAATCAATTACTAAGCTTAAGTCAACTGTTATTTCTCGATTCTTATTAATTTTGCATCCAATTCCCCCAACTCGGATTTAGATCACTTAGTTTTAATTTTACTTTTAGATAATTTTGTTAATGTGACAAATTCAACCTCCCATCTTATTTGCTTTGTAGATAGGATCAGAGGCCAGATCTAGTAGCGCAGATATGGATGTTTATCATATATTTTAAATCAATTCCCTGTGGACAATCTTTTAATCACTTACGTTTAAAACTTGCTACAATTGGCCCTGATCTTGCAGGTTAATTAACTTCTCTCTATGCTGATATTTCTTTATTTTTTTTAGTTTTTCAATTTTAGTATAATTCATCATTTGCAACTTCTCTCTGTGCTGATATTTCTTGTAGCAGCTAGGTTTAATTTCAGTTTTGTAACGGGTTTTGTAAGCATTGAGAGTAGTTTTGGGGATTTGCACTGGCTGCTGCCTTGAGGGCCACTTATTGTAAGTTCTATTTTATTCAATGAAATGTCATACTTATTATTTCATTAGATTTGCATTTTCTCTCTATTTTCTTGCATAGATTTATAGATTTAATACTCCCATTGGTTGTTTGAGCTTATAGCCTTGCAACCATGGTGGCTGCAACAGTTTTCTTGTTCTACCTCATCATCTGCGAGGAAGATAACCTCCCTTGGATAGTCTGTGACCATTTAAGTTGACAGATTATAGCCTTAAGAGTAGTCTAAATCACAGGGTTGAGATGGATTCTTCTTCTCTGCACATGAGCTTGTAGCCTTGTGAGAGATAGTTGCAGAGCTAGACTCTCCTCTATTTTACTTTACCATTTTTGGTATTTAGATCTAAGATCTTTGTAAAGATTGCAGACCTGTGAGCTGAGTCATTGCAGGCCTTTTTGTAGTAATGACCAATTGATTTTAAGTCCTCATTCAGCCTGGGATTTCTTGTAGTTTCCACCTAATTTTCTAGATTTGCTTGCTCCTATGAATGCACGAGCTTGTAACCTTGCAAACATAGTGCCTACAATGGTGTTCATGTTCTGATTTAAGCCATTGATTGGGGAAAATCTCTTGGATAGTCTGTAACCATTTAAGTGGACAGATTATAGCCTTATGATCAATCCATCCCTGTGGATTAGGTTAGATTTTTCTTCCTTGCAGATGTACTTCTAGCCATCTGAAGGATTTCTGCAGATTCATGTCTAGATCTGAGTTGCATTACTGATTTATCCATAACTGTCTACTTCTCCATCTTTTTATCTTTATTTTACCACACTCCATCACTCTTCTTTCTTCTTTTTCCCCCTTTCTTTAGGTAGTTTTATTTCTGTCTTTAGTGTAGCTTTGTGACACTTAAACATCCTCTCTTTAGAGCTGTCAGATCTGTAGCTAGATCTGGAGATTACTATATGCCCCATAGTGGTTGTTGGTGCACGCTTTTACTGGGTTCCTTTCGGTCCCCGTGAATCAGTGGCCCAATTTTGTCTTAAGCGGAGTCTGGCAATGTGGTGTTTTAAATATTGAAAATAAAGGAGGATTCTAGGAAGATTCCCAGTTTGTTGCGATTGTCAGCTGCAAATATTTAACGACACTGTAACACGTCTGTGATCACGCTTTGGAGCAGGTGTGGGTTACTTCTTTACTGAATCGTCCACCAGCGGACGTCAGGAGCACTGGCTCTTCTTTTATTTTAGATAATTTAGTTTTCCTTCTTTGCTTATTAATGCTGTAATTTTAATTAGCTTGAATTTCCTGTTCTACTATGAGTCTGACTATATGAATTTATTTTAGTGAGGAATTAATCTTAGTATCCTAATCCTAGTGTAAGTCTATTTTGTTTAAATATTCTAATCTTATTAGAAGTCTAATTAATTAAGTCTCCTAGTCCTACTAGGAGTCTAATTAATTCAACTGTTCTGATCTTATTAGAAATCTACTCAATTTAGTTTCCTAATGCTACTAGAAGTCTAATTAATATTAGTCTCTTAATTGTACTAGGAATGCAAATATAGTAATTCTAGTGGAACTCTAATTAAATCAAGCATGCTAATTGTACTGAGATCCCGAGTAAAACAAATATATCACTTTTACTGGAATTTTAATTAAAGAGAATATACTAGTTCTACTGAAATTCTAATTGAAGCAAGTATACTAATTTTATTGAAATTTTAATTAAAGCAAATGGACTAATTTTTCTAAAATTCTATTTAAAGCAATGAATTAATTTTACTAAGAATCTAATTAACGCAAATGAACCAAATTTACTAAAATCTAATGAAAATAAAGGGACTAATTTTTATAAACTATAATCAAATCAATGGATTAATTTCACTAAGAATCTAAGAAAAGGAGTTTTGGGCCCGTTATGCTAAGGAGGATTGGCCTCGTTCCCGAGCACCCTCCGTAAGCTCCCTTGGGCAAATCGGGTGGTGAGATTTAAACAAATTGAAATTTTGGATTATAATATAGTATTTTTTTTTTTTTTTTTCCAAGTCAATTTTGGATTATAATTATGAATTAAATTATGAAACTAGAAATTAAGAAAACTAAATTATAAATTGAGGAATTAAAACTAGAGTTTAAAATCTAAGGACTGAATTCAGGACCGAAATCAGAAAAATCAAACCGTATGATTAAGGACTGGTTCTAGAAACTAAGAACTAGAACCAAAGATTAATGATAGGATGGTAGATTATGATTTCAGAACACAATTAAAGTCAGTGGTCGGTGATTAGGCCATTAGATTAAGGACTGGTTCTAGAAGCGGTGAACTAGAACCAGATATTAAAAATTACTGTCTAAAAAAGGGTGGAACGGTCTAGGACTGAAAATTTAATACTAATAGTTAAAACTAAAAAAAAACTAAGTAAATCTAAGAACTAAAATAATAGAGTCGAAAACTAAAAGTTAAATTCTTACCTAAGACCGGGACGGTAGAGAGGAATCTCAAAATTCGAAGCTTTGGATTCGAAGGACTTGAAACTCGAATCTCAAAGTCATTGTTATGTTTTTCTCTATGTTCGCTCTCTGTCTCTCTATTTTTTTTTGTCCTCCTTTCGGGTCGAAATAAAAAGGTCTTTTATAGGGTTTTCTCCAATTACGCGCCTTGTTTCAGGCGTTTAACTGAATTGCGTGCTGGTAGCCTGGTGCTTAATCATTTGGAGTTGGTCACCAACTCAATGAGCGATTAGCTGACTAGGTTAGCCGAGTTTCCTAGTTATAATTACATTAGGACTAATTATGCACCTAGTTTGGGGTGCACAATCCGATTAAACATCTTGTTCAAAGCGCTTAATCGTGGAATCTTGGGGGTCAAGGATTATGAGACTAGGTCGAGCGTAGGCCAATTGTATGATGGTGGTGAGGCGCTCAATCCAATCATGCACACCATGAGGGGTGCGTAATCGAGTCTCAAGATAGTCTGGGAAGGAAGTTTGGTCTGAAAGGGGACTGATTGCACGTTTGTGGGTTCGCGTGCAATCAAATTACTGCACGTGGTTTTAGGCGCATAATTCAGGGACACAGAGCTATTATTTCAACTTGTGTTCAGCCATATACTATTGTTTCAGCATATGGTCCCCATATTAGGATTGTGAAACTTTCAAAGATGTAAGTCCTTTCTAAAAAGTTATGGGCAAGGTAAAAAGTTGATCGAATAAATTTGTATATTCTGAGAGGGAAAAATGGGGGTGTCTATAGATGCCCCTCTTTGACGCGCTCTATATTCTGAGAGGGAAAATTGGGGGTGTCTATAGATGCCCCTCTTTGACGCGCTCTTGGGAAGTAAGATCGCGTCGAAGAAGTAGACACCTGTCATTCGAGGTGTCTTCTCATTCCTCTTGGGAAATCACAAATGCAAACTGGGGATGCTGACATAACATGCTTGGCTTTCTTATCTATCAGTGCAAACTAAAATAGAGCATTCGGGGGCCCAGTGGTAGCTATCAAAAAGCGCATTCCATGCCGTGGATGCAAGTGATCCTGTCGCGTACCGCGACCCGCTGTCATAGACAGTCGACGAGGGAAGTCAGTGTATCCTAATCCGTTGGTGTAAGGGGCATCCCGTCGCGTGGCACGACCTGCTGCGAGTTACAGTCAAACGAAAAAGAGAATCACGATATCCTAATCTGTGGGTGCAAGGGGTATCCCGCCGCATGTCGCGACCTGCTGCAAGGGGCAGTCAAACAGAGGGATATGACGCAGTCGCGGTATCAGGGGGCGTTATACAAATGTCCATAAACAAGGTCCAGAGATCGATAATAAAAATCATATAACGTCGAAGGCTTTTGTAAGTCATGTCAGGCCGGGCGCATCATTGCTCACACCAATGCATGCCAGGCGTCCCTTTTCTAATAGGTATTTGTAAATTCTTAGATTAAATGTACTCAGTGTTCGATTTCCCAGGGGAATGGCTGGTTTGGGCTGATAATTGGGCTGGTAATTGAGATGAATTTTGGTAGGTAAAGGGTCTCTTTATTTATTATTATTTTGGTTTCTTTTTCTTCTATTGTTTTTTTTGGGTTTCATTTTTTGGAAGTAAAGAGGCTTTTGAAATTTTAGGAGTGAGAGGTTTTTTTGAAAATTTTGGGGAGTTTTAACTTAAGATCAATTCGGTGGTAAATCATCGAAAAATGTGGCTTCTGAGATGTCGCTGAGCAGATCCATCGGTACGAGATTTGTAAACTTGACTGTTTATGTGGTTGCCAAGATGACACTTGGCATGTCGGATGCTTCGTCTAACCTTCTCGGCGAATACTAATGATTGCCTCTTATGGGAGGACTACAGTGATTCGCGAGTCGAGAGAGATGAGTTTTGAAAACATTTGACTTAATCATAGCTAACTGTATATTTTAGAAGCAATATCGCGTAAAAGAGAGGGTGATACTTACATGAACTGGTGATACTTACCTGTTAGCCCACAGTGGGATCGGTTGGCTATTATAGTGGTTTCGTGATGGGACATTCAGGGAGATTTCCTTTTGTCTCTTGGTTTCATGTCTACTGTAGCAAGGGTGGACGGTTTTCATGATTCAGTGAGTGTTGCGATGGGACGTGGTGGTCTTCCCTTTCTGGTTGTGTGCTAGGATGAGTCCCGGTGGTTGCAAGTGCAATGGGATGCGAGGAAAATCCTTCCTTCCTGTCATAGCAGATCATAGGTGTGATGGGACGTTGGGGGTTTGCTTTAGGCTGCTGGGGGATTACTGGTCGTAGGTTAGATGGGGGCATCTAGATCCTGGTGGGATTTTTTTTATATGGGACATTGATTGATTGTAGTTTGGGATGGGATTTTAGTAGGTATAATTCTATGTAAGGTTTCATGATGAGGATTTTGAGGCTGGCATGATTGGTGTCGGGGTTGTAAGACAAGATTAATTTGTTGTGTCGCGACAGAACATGGGTGATGAGATCGAGTCGTAGTGGTGGCGTGGTTGATTTATCGCGATGGGACATGCGCGACAAGGTTGCAATGGGATTCCCCCTCTCTGTTCGTGTCGTGATGGGATATGGGAGGAGAATCTTGATCGAGATGGGATAAAAATTGTGAGGGTGCAGATTCTGTCTAAAGTCGGGTATTGAGCACCTATTTTCGAGCATTTAATCAAATTGAGCACCTATTTTAAAGCATTTAATTGAATTGAGTGCCTATTTTTAGGCGTTTAATTGAATTGAGCACCTATTTTCGAGAGTGTGATTGTAAGCTAGAAGGGGTATTTACGAGTTTGAGTGTGTGCATGGGATCATGTTACGCGCAGTGTCATGAGCGCATGATTCAAGCATCAGCAGGTCACTATGCGGGCGACCTTTCAGATTGCACGATGTAATGTGTCGTGTGATAGGATTGCACGGTCTATATTGAGTGCGTGACCGAAGCGTCGCACTGTCTGCGCGGGTGATGGTTTAATTGCACGCTCTGGTCAGGGCGCGTGTTTGGTTTGAGCACGTAATGATCTGCGCGTGTTTCGTTTGAGCACGTAATGATCTGCGCGTGACTAGGTTAAGCGCACGTGTTCTAGTGCATGATTGAGGTCGTACTCTATATAAGCAAGGGAGCCTTCAATTGTTTTGCATCTCTCCATTTAGTCTCGAGTTTTACTTTTTCAGAATCTTTTATATTCTGAAATTCGTGTTTTGGTGATATTGGGTGATATAATCGTCCGATTGAGATGTCATTTCTTCCTATTTTTGTGATTTCGCATGATCTTCGTCCCGAGGTGATGATCAGGAGTGGTATTATTCTGAGAATGGGCAGTATTGGGGAAGAGGAGGTTGGTCTTCACATCGTTCCCTTTTAGGGAGCAGTGAAGGCAGCATTGAGGGGGCGGTAGCGGAGGAGGTGAGGATGGCGGAAGAGGTGTTACGAGTGGAGGGATGTATTTCCCAACCAATCCTCCACCTCTCCTTCTGAAGCCTCCGATTGGACACTCTGCTCTTCACTTTGTGTCCATTTCAGGTCTCCAGTTTTCGTTTTGGGTTAGGTTCTAGGTTTTTCATTTTGGGTTGTAAGTTCAGGAGGTATGCCTCCAGTGATACTTGTAAAATTTCTAAGTTATAAATAAAGAGGTGTTTTTGTTTATTATGCTTATTTATTTGTTTGAACTTATTAATGGATTAGTTAGATCTATGTTATTTGTTTAATTTATTTAGGATTTTATTTAGCTTAGAGTTTTGAATTTCTCCCGGGTTTATTTAGGGTTTATTCAGTGTTTAATTCGCTTTATTGAGTTTTATTTAGAGGGTTGATTTTATTGAGTTTGTCAGAGGCATTTTTTTTTAGAAGGATTATCTTGAGGTGACCTCGTGGCTCAGATGAGTCAGGGTCTCTTTTTAGAAAGCTTTTTTTGTCTACATTCTTAGATCTCCTTTTTTTGTTTTTGTCTTAGTGTGAACCGTGGGATTTTTTTTACGATCTCGCCGCGACGATGCGCTCTCTAACAAAAATATAGAGTCGCCACCCAGACCTTTTGGTGTCCCGGGATACCTATATCATTTTTATAAGCAATGAAGTGCCACAAATATGACTCTGAATCCGGTCCACACCAAAGGCTCTTGGTAGGGGCTTCAGTTATTGATCGGGAAGGTGTTAGGCACCCGATCAACCCGCTTAATGCGGTCTCCACTAATGGCCAAAATAAAAATAAGGTAAAAGAAAAGAAAATGACTTCCTCTTGCCCAAAAGGGCTTAGAATCCTATTGGTGCCCCTCCGTTCCTACCGAAAATTCAGCAGTGTAACGACACAAATGGGAGGATGAGAAAATCCAAAAAGAGATAGGAGAAGAAAGGGGAGAGCCGGAGCCCTCGGGCCCTTGTAGCACTGTAGGAGAGCCTTGCGTGGCTTGAGCTTTTAAAGGCTTTAATGGTGGAAAAACGGGTTCTAACTCCTAAGGCTTGAAGCTAAGAGGTAGAGAGGGAAGGCTAAGGGATTAAACACACCTAACCTAAAGGCTTTTAGTGAAATGCTAAGGTCTAAGGGAGCTTTTTAAAATTTAGAATTTGTATGGGAAGTGTGCACCAAAGAGAGAAAGATCTTCTCACTTTAAGCTCTTTCTCTCTTAGGCCAAAATTCTCAACCCCTAAATCAAAGGGAGGGGGGCTCTATTTATAGGAAATGGATGAGTTAGGAGACCACTTAAGTGTTAATTGGGGTTAGTAATTAGATAATCTCAAATCTAAGGTTTTGTAGGGTTTTTGGAGCCTTAAAATATGTGAGAAGGTCCTCCAATGGTGGATGATGGGGTGAGGCTTTAAGTCACTTAAGGGGTTGCAAATAGGTAGTGAATGGGCGCAATAGAACTATCAAAACACACCTCAAAGGTCGAGGTGGTCAACAAGTCAAACCCTAATCAAGAATTTTTGGGCAAAAAGAAATGGTTATTGTTCATATGCCTGACACATCTAATAGTTGCGCCAGGCAAATGTACAATGAAATTGTGCCCGAAAGTTGGCTCGTGAGGGTGGGGTCCACATTTAAAATTGGCGCAACTATTAGTTGCACCAGGCTTAATTTCTGGGAGAAGTGGCCTGGCGCAACTAATAGTTGCCCTAGGAAAAATTATAACTGGCGCAACTATTAGTTACGCCAAATCCCTAGGGGGCCCACCTGATTTTACTCTTTTGCCCTCCGGGTTCGGACCGCCATATCTTTTGATGCACAACTCCGATTCAGGCGATCCTTGGACCGTTGGAAAGCTGACATCCTCTACTTTTTAATGGTTTGAGATTTGATCATAGTAGAAGGCCATAACTAGTCCCGGTACACCATACCCTTTTCCAAGGTTTTAGAAGGTTAGGTTTAGGTTCAGAACGGGTTCTAAGGGTTGGGATTGATTTGTTCGGGGCAGGTTCCTAAGGGATCTAGGGTGATTCTTAAGGGTTTGGAAGGGTTCTAGGGTGGTTCCTAAAGGTTCCATACATGCCATCAAAAGCTTGGAAGCACACCTTTCTCGAAATGTGTTTCGATTGAGCCTTAGGCCACATTTGCGTGTCTACAGATGCTCCTCTTTGGTATCCGATCACTAACGATTGAATGCCAAAGAAAGAGACATCCGAAGAGGCCCAAGGCATTACTGACGGGTCCGCTATATTCAAAATAAACTTCAAACATCAGATGAGTAACATGGTGAGAAGACAACAGCCCTTGATGCCAGGCTAAACATTCGTTTCTCAAGGTAATCGGTTCCCAAGTGCTTAGCGACATTATTGGGCATAACCGAGGTGGAATGAGTTGTGAAAGCCCAATAGCTAGAAAAATGTTTGCTTCTAGAGATAATTTGAAGGTGATTGATGTTCGAGATTCATTCTGAATACAATAGCTTCGCAAGTAACAGGGGTGATCGACCCACATTCAAAGATAGGCGCGAAGTAAAAATACGCAAGGCTCCATAGTTTGCATCCAATCATATGAGGCATTTGATGGCCCCCTCCGACTGTTCGCGTGTGCCCCTGCTGAAAGTAAGGTTCGAGGTCTTTGGGCGAACCCATTGATCACAAAGTTTATTTAGCATGACTACCCGAGCGAAGCGAATAGACGTTATAATGCTTTTTGGGGAGGACGTGCCATTTTTGAAAGCATGCCTTAGATCAACATGACCTAGAGTATTCAGCTTTGACTACCTTGAACAGATCTAACCAAACATTAGGGTGTCTCTCTAAAGGGACATCCAATCCTGGTCTCTACTGACAATGATCATAAACATCAATTAACTATGCATAATCATGCACCCATCAGTGGCAATAAGCAACAACAAAGGCGATGGAAGCCCTGACCTGGACCCGCCCGGGCATAATTTACGAGGATAAACAACCATCATATGGTTACCCAGACGCATGGCATACATTTTACAGGGATACTACTGCCCATACAGGTTTTAAGCCTACAAAAAATAAAAGGGAAATGAACCCTTCTGAATGCATGGTTGCACATAGCTTGATTGATACGTAATCTCATTCTCAATAGGTTGGTGTCAACCAACGATTGACCTTTTCTAATGGAGAATCTGAAGCTTCAGACACTTAAGTTCATATGAATCCAAAATAGAGCGCTCATCGCAAAGATTTAGCAGTGGAGTTGACTCGATCGAAACAGTAACTGTTTGACTGGGACTGACCCTGTTGCTCCTACTTGGATGTAGGATCCATGGATCCAAGGCAAACCTTAGATCTAGGACACTAGTTTTGCACAGCTGTGTTACTGATAAAATATTGACATTTTACCGCATTGAAAACACGCATGTGCGTAGCTCTATGGGAAAAGAAAAATTTATTCTTCTTCTCTTTTTTGTTGTTTTTTAAGATTGCTTTTTCCATTTTTTTTTAAAAACAAGCATTTTCTAGACCTCGAACCACGGGAGGCGCACGCCCAGACAACGCATATCAAGAGCCCATGCCTCCACAATAGTTTGCGACGAAATTGAAGCCAACGTACTCAAGTTCATGGGATATTGAAAAGACCGGGTCAGAATTGGGTGTTCACCGAAGGATACTCAATCTAGGCCTTCGTCATCAATGAAGTTATAAATGAACAACTATGCATAAACATGAACCCATTAGGGGTGATAAGCAGCAAAAGCGATGGAAGCCCTGACCCGGACCTACCCGGGTACAATTTATGAGAACAAACGACCATCGTACGGATACCCAGACGTATGGCGTATACTTTACAGGGATACCACTGCCAATACAGGTTTTAAGCCTGCAGAAAAATAAAGGGAATGAGCACTTTTGCATGCATGTTTGCAGATAGTTGTCTGACGTAGTTTCGTATTTGACAGGTTGGAATCAATCCAACAATGGATCTTTTAGAGGACAGAGTTATCCAGACCTCACACCCCGTAGGGCGCTCACCCGGACAGTGCAGACAAAGAGTCTACACCTCCGAAAATATCACATGATGAACTTGAAGTACAAGGCACTCAAGTTCACTTGAAACCAAAATATGGAGCGATCAGGGCAAAGATATAGCAGTGGAATCAATCTAATCCAAGCATTGACTGTTTGACCAAAATTGACACCGTCGCTCCTACTTTGAAATAGGATCCACGGATCTAAGGAGAACCTTAGACCTAGGACATTAATTTTTCACAGATTTATTGCCCTTAAAATATTGACATTTTACCGCATCAAAAATACGCGAGTGCGTAGCTGTGCGTAAAAAGTTCACAGATTTATAATTTTATTTATTTATTTATTCTTTTTTTTCATAATAATTTTCTTTTTTTTTCTCTTTTTTTGAATAGATCTGACGTCGGTGGTGAGGTGCTTCATCTGATTTTTCCATCGCCGAGAGGTTGCCGGCTTCGAGGCTTTGGACCGTTTTGATGTTCCTGCACATTCTTAAGAAAACGTTAGTCTTTTTTTTTTGTTTATACATATATAAAGAAAAAACATCCTAAATAACAGATGGAGAAGCATATTTTTACCTACACTTTTTCAATTTCAAGATATTTTTAGGATTTTTGTTTTTGGAGATTTTTTGTTATTTTTCTTCCTTTTTGAGAATGAAATATGATGCTGAAAATGTACAGGGAAATGAGTAGAAATATATGCACATTTTTTGGTATTTGGATTTTTCTTGATTTTTTTATTTTTGGCTTTTTTTTTTTGCTTTTTTTTTTTATGTCTTGACCATGAGACGGAGTAACGGGTCCCATTTTGAGCACAGTCGAACTCTTTTATGCAGTTGAACCTGAGTGAGTTTTCGGATTTTACCAAGGCCGGAACGTTAATCCCTTTGGATTGAGTCAAACCTTTCTCCTTACCTTGAGTCATACATTTGACAAAGTAATTTCACAAAGATAATTCCGGTTGGGACCCGTCATGAACTAACATGAGCAACCCAGTCGGAAAAAAGGGTATCAGGGAGAGTAACCAAGAGGGCTCCTCAAGCATCAATCCTCTCAATCTATGCAACCCTTTCTTTTCTTTTTCTTTTTCTTCTTTTTTATTTATATCCTTTTTTACCCGTGGTATCCTTTTGGGTTTTCACCACGTCCATGGGTTTACCTCTCTTACCCCAAGCGCCCTTTCGAGTTTTCACCTGGTCTGCACAAACTCACTATTTTTTACCAGTAGTGCCCTTTCAGGTTTTCACCATGTCCATCTTACTTTAAGCTTGTATTTTTATTTTATTTTTTTATTCTTTTTTATTCTTTTTATTTCTTTCATCATTATTTTTTCAACATCCACGACATAGACAATGATTCCGTCATAGCCGGCTGGACGGGGTTCTTCACGGTGTAGCTTGGCCATGGGTTAGGTTAGGATTTGAAGGTATGCTAGGCTAAAAGGGTTTCCTTGATACAACTCAGTTTTCTTAACATACTTTCTTCCTTGGGGGCTTTATCATACATGCCTCGTGATTCTTCTACATTTTTTTTTCTTTTTGCTCCATTTCAGGCAATCTCTTTTTGAGGTTTTGCTTTTCTAATTTTTTTGAATTTTGATGGTAACTTTACTTCCTCTTTTTTGTATATGTACACACATTTTTTTTGGGGGAGGGGTTTTTTTTTTTTTTAAAGAAAGGCCCAGGCTCAAATGGGGTAGCAAGGGATATCATCATTTTTAGGGATGCTTTCGGCCTACTGTGTTTCGAATGATGGCCTCTTTTGGGTGGTTCTTAAGCAGTCACGTATCCATTTCACCAATACTCACCTTGTCATGATAGACTAAGAGTAGAACCATCGGACGTATCTAGCATTGATGGGCTCAGGAAGATGATCTCTGTCCATGGTGGTGAGGAGGATGGCGTATCCCGATAGCACTTCTCGAATGACATAAGGTCCTTCCTAGTTTGGCTTGAACTTCCCTCTCGGATTGGCGTGGAGAGATGGGAAGATTTTCTTCAGTACAGTATCTCCTACCTTCAGATCTCGACTGAGGACATGTTTATTGTAAGAGCATGCGATTCGCCCCTAGTAAACCTGAGTATGACATAAGGCGAGGAGTCTCTTCTCGTCTAGTAGATTCAATTGTTCGAAGCGGGATCTCTCTCTCTCTCTACTTCGGGTAAGCCTGATTCCATAAGGAATCAGAGTGAGGGTACTTCAACCTCAACCGGTAGGACGGCATTGGTTCCATACACAAGGGAGAATGGTGTTGCATCTATAGTGGTACAGATTGCTGTTTTATAGGCCCACAAAGCAAACGATAGCATTTCGCTCCAATCTCGATAAGTGACGACCAGCTTCTGAAGGATGCGAATGACGGTCTTGTTCGCAGCTTCCACGGCTCCATTAGTTTATGGTCGATAAGGTGACGAGCGATGGTGCTTGATTTTGTATTGGTCGCAGAAGACTTGGATGCACTTATTTGTAAAGTTTGTGCCGTTGTCCATGATAATATCCTTTAGTACTCCAAATCGACACACAATATTGTTCTTGAGAAGCTTTTTGAAGTGACTAGCTGTGATGTTGGCATATGATGCCGCTTCTACCCAGTTGGTGAAGTATTCAATGGTGACAAGGATGAACCAATGTCCAATTGATGCTTTCGGATTAATCATTCCAACGATGTCAAGGCCCCAAGTAGCAAATGGCCAAGGAGTGGTCATGCAGTGAAGATTGATGGCAGGAGTGTGTATCAGACTTGAGTGTTCTTAACACTTGTAACATTTTTGAACATGTTTACAACAATTTGATTCCATAGTGGTCCAAAAGTATCCCTGCTGTAGAATTTTCTTCGCAAGCATGTGACCGCTGACGTGGGCTTCGCATACTCCCTCGTGAATCTCCTTCATAATATTGATCACTTCACCTTCTCTAAGACACCTGAGCAAGATGTTATTGTACGATCGCTTAAAAGGCATTCCCCACAAATGACGTAGCCTACCGGCAGACATTGAATGGTTTGCCGGTCCGTCTTAGATGTGCGCTAAGGGAAAGTTAGTGTCTCGAGGAAATTCTTGATATTTGAGAACCAAGGTGGCTCATCATCAGGCTTTGTAGGTTCCTCAATCTGGAGGCAGAAGGCCGGCTCATTCCTTTGCTCGATCATGATCGGCTTCATCTTGGCACCGTACGGGATTTCTATTATTGACGCCAAAGTTGCTAGTGCATCGGCAAAATGATTCCTTATCCGGGGGACATATGAGAATGTCATGTCTTGGAAGTAAGCTATCAGATCCTCGAGGAGTTCATGATAGGGGATCAATTTCTCGTCTTTCATTTTTTAGTCACCATTCGTCTAACATATGATTAACTGTGAATCACCAAACACTCGAAGGTGAGTTATGTTCAGATCGAGAGCCGCCTGCAGACCAGTGGCACAAGCCTCATACTCAGCCTGTTGATAGTGCAAGGGAAGTTGAGCTTGATGGAAACTGGTACATGGGATCCTTTCGGCGAAATCAGAATGGCGCCAAGTCTCTGACTCGGCATTGGCTATCCCGTCAAAGTGCATTACCCATGATTATTCTGCTTCTTCAGTATCATCTTTCGTCATGCAAAGGATGTCCTCATCGATGAACTTAGTTCTCAAAGGCTTATAATCTGGCAAATGATTATCGACAAGATCATCGGCGAGTGCCTACCCCTTCATTGACTTTTGAGTGACGTACATTATGTTGACCTCAGATAATAAAAGCTGTCAGCACGCGGTTTGTCCACTGAGGGCTGGCTTCTTGAAAAGGTACTTCAATGGGTCCATTCGGGCTAAAAGTAGAATGGCTTGAGATAGCAAGTAATGGCGGATCCTTTGAGTAGCCCATACAAGAGCCAGGCATGCTTTCTCCAGATGAGAATAGCGTGTTTCATAATCAATAAACTTCATACTTAGATAGTAAATGGCCTGCTCTCTTCTTCCCGTCTCATCATGCTGCCCTAGGACACATCCCATTGAGACTTCTGTCATGGAGAGATACATTAAGAGTGGTCTCCCTGGCACGGGTACTACCAATATAGGTGGGTTAAGGAGGTAGCTTCTGATTTTATTGAATGCAGCCTAACAATCATCATTCCATTCTACGAGTGTGTTCTTCCTTAGTAGCTTGAAGATCGGCATGCATATTGGAGTTAGTTGCGTAATGAACCGACTTATATACTGTATTCTGTCTAAGAACCCTCTAACCTCTTTCTCAGTAGACAAAGGTGGCATCTCTGTGATAGCTTTGACTTTGACTAGGTCGACCTCGATACCTCTCCTGGTGACAATGAATCATAACAATTTTCTGGACATAACACCAAAAGCTCACTTCTGTGGATTCAGACATAACCTGTACTTTCTCAGCCTCTCAAACAACTTCTGAAGGTTTACCAAGTGATTGCTTCACTCCGGTGACTTGGCTATCATATCATCGACATACACTTCAATTTCTCTGTGCTTCATGTCGTGAAACAACGCAGTCATAGCTCTCTGGTATGTTGCCCTGGCATTCTTTAGCCCAAATGGCATGACTCTGTAGTAAAAGGTTCCCCTGGGGGTGATGAACGTAGTCTTCTCTCGATCTACCTCTGCCATCTTTATCTGATTGTATCCTAAGAATCCATCCATAAAAGAAAGCATCCAGTGCTTGGCAGTATTATCGACCAAGATGTCGATTTGCGATAATGGAAAATCGTCCTTTGGGCTCGCTCTGTTCAAATTTCAAAAATCTATGCACATACGGACCTTTCCATCTTTCTTAGGCATAGGCACAATATTGGCTAGCCACTGCGGGTATTTGGATACCATGAGAAACCTCGCATCATACTGCTTGATGACCTCGTCTTTGACTTTCAACATCCACTTGGGTCGGGGATGTCTCAGCTTCTGCTTAATCGGCTTCACATCAGGGTAGAGAGGCAACTCATGCTCGACCAAATCGGTGTCCAGACCTGGCATGCCCTCGTATGACCAGGCAAAAATATCTTGATATGACTGAAGGAAGTTGATCATGCTTTTTCTTTCTTTGGGAGACAACGATGTTCCGATTTTGGTAATTCAGGGAATCTCCTCAGTTCCTAGATTAACGTCTTCGGTCTCTTCGACAATGGGGGTAGGGCCATGCTCAAATTCGACAAACCGATCAAGGAGCTCATTGGGGGGCTCCTCCAAGGGGATATCCTTGTCCAGACTCGTAACTCCTACCTCTTCTTGTATTTCTACAGGAAAGGGGCCGATCTTACGTGGGACAGGCATTTCGATTAAGGCATCTTTTTGTGGGATTTTATCTGGAATTTTAAAAGACAAATTTTTTGAGTTTTGTATTTTTTCAATTGTTTTGGGATTTTATATTTTTTCAAGGTTTTTGAGATTTTATATTTTTCCAATGTTTTTGGGATTTTTATTTTCTTCGGAGACGGACCCTTGGCAAAGCGGGTTGCTATTATACAAGGTATGGCCTACCAAGGGCTTGTCTTACTTTTTATAGGTTATTTTTTTTTGGGAAACGAGTAACAAATGTTAGGCCACTCCCCGCTTCCTGGGTTTGGGGTAAAGATACCCAATTGAGTACTTGAGGGGCCTCTCCTTTACCTATTTGGATGGAGGGGGCCGACTGATATGGCTCTTTGGAGTTAGCCTCCATCCTATTTATCCCCATTTCATCTGAGATCATGTCTTCAAATGTTAACACGGTTTTGTGGTGATTTACCATAGGGGGAGTTGGTTCAGGTACTGGCCGTCGTTCTTCGAAAAGGGATAACATGGCTAAATCCATCTCTAAACTTGGAAGGGTAATGTGGGGATTGCTGGGATGGACAGGGGCTGTGGGTTTGTGTGGGGTCAAATGGGTTACCCCATTTCGATTGATCTTTACGACCCCAGCGCTGACAAAGGATTCCCTAATGTGCGGCCTAGGGCGAGGTTTCTCTTCTATGTTGATTCCTCGAGTTCTTACAGCTGCAGCGATCCTGGCTTTCTCTTTGGCCTCTCGGATCTCTTCCTCTGTGGGCTTGTAACCTAACTTGAATTAGACCTTCTGCCCCTTGGCAATGACTGGCTCTTTCCTTCCTTGTAATCTGGGCCCCAGACCCCTTCCTTTCTGATGGCCTCATTTTTGGAGCATGGCCCCCGCTGCCACCATTCCACCTCCAGTTTTAGGAATGATGCCCTTAATGGGCTCTAGGAGTACTGTCGACACCTCATATTCGAAACTATAGAGGTCGACATCCTCAGCGGTGTGCGGCACAACTAGCATATTGGGTTTTTCGATGCTATTGGCGGCCTTCTCTTTCTCATTGTGCCCTTCACAAATAATGGTGATAATCTTATGCCCAAATGCAAACTTGAGTTTCTGGTGCAATGTGGAAGGTATGGCTCCGACTTCGTGCAGCCACGGGTGCCCCAACAACAAATTAAATGAGGATTTGATATCCATTACGTGCAACAAAATGGAAAAGGTCATTGGCTTGATTAATAGCTCAAGATCAACTTCTCCCATTATTTCTCTCCTGGTATTGTCAAAACCTCTACCGCTGGTTCTCATGGGCCTCAACATGCATGGATCAACCCCGATCTTGGTGGCGGTTCTTAATGGGCATATATTCAATGCGGAACCGTTATCGATTAGAACCAAGGGATTACCATGTTTCCAGACTCGACTGTTATATTCAAAGACTTCGAGTGGCTACCTCCTTCCTAGCCATCACTTGACCAATTATCTACCCGACCTCATCTGGGCTAACTTGGAGCAACACATGCGCATTTTTTAATGCCCCCATTAATGCTTAGAAATGGAGTGGGGATGTCATTAACAGATCCCACACAGTAATATGGGCGAGCATTCATCTTAGCTGAGTCTCTGGTATATATTCCTGACTCATTTTTTCGAAGGGGTTCACAGCGCTATCTTTCTTACCTTCTGGCTGGGCTTGTACTGTTGCTGGTGCTTCTGGCTATTTCAAGATCTTCCTCGACCTAGTAATAAAGTTCACGGCTCCCTCTCTGCTGCTGCTGTTGGCGTTTGCATTGGTCTGTTCATAACTCAGCGGGACCTGGTGAGGATCATAGGTCGATCTCAATATCTGAAAAGGTATAGCTGCCGGCACTGGGGGCACTTCTACTGTAGGCTTAAGAGGTGTGGGCAATACTTGATTTATTTTGGTGGTAGCGGGTTGGGTGGCAAAATTGGGCCAAATGGGAGAGGCGAAGCTTAAGGGTGGTGACACAGGGGGAAAAGGGGCGAAAGTAGGCCATTGGTAGCTGATAGGTGATGGAGGATCGAGGGTTTGATGGGCCATCAGGTAATTGATAGGGGTGGTAGAGTTTGTAGGTGGTTGAACTGGGGGCAATGGGGTGGGGACAGGCCATGGATAACTGACGGGTGCGAGTGTAGGATTGGGGGCTTGATGGCTTATTGGGTAATTGATGGGGGTGGTGGTGTATGGTTGGTATGCATTGATATGTACATAATTGACGGGAGTAGGTGATGGAAAATAACTCCTGAGATCCGAAGGTTCTATTTGAGGATTCGAGTTGGGGAAATAATCTGATAAATTCAGTTGTTCAATTACCCTAATATTCCTTTCTTCAACATTTCTAGACAATGGCGCCACATAACTCTCCTGATCACTAATGTAATCGAACAGGTCAAACTCAACTTCCTCCTCATATTCGTCTACCATTCCGATGGTGGGTCTAGGACCTACTCCTCTAGTAGGATGTCGGGGCAATGGCACTTGATGGATGTTTGCGTGCTAGTTTGCTTGAGAAGGTGCTAGGGGAATTATTTTCCCGACGTTGATCAAATCATAGATTACATGCTTAAATGGGAAGTAGCGATCAGTTGGATGACCCGAACCCTGATGAAAATTGCAATGGATATTAGGGTCATAGTTCCTTGGGATTGAGTGAGGAGGAGGTTGTGGTTGGTGGATTGCAACTAATCCCTTTTCCATTAACAAGGACAAAAGTACACTCAAAGATTTCCCCAGAGGCGTAAAAACTCGATCATAGCGAGCTCTCCTCTGCTATGGGGTCATTGACATTCCTTGCCCATTCCCTGCTCTCTGCATCTGCTCAGTCCTAACTGGTGCTAGCAGGGGTGGCTGAAATTGAAACGGGGTTATGTTATTATTGGGCTTGATCTTGGCAATGTTTTGAACATCAGTCCCTGTCCTCTTCTAAGTTCTTTGTTCTGAAAATCTCTTAACCCCATTGGATACACTTGGCACGTTCTTATTCAGACGGCCCTCCCTGATGGTATCCTCACATCGGTTAGCATTTCTCACCAAATCAGCAAAGCTAGACTACTGCTGGTACACAAAAAATTCTGAGGTCACTGGCAGAGTATTCTTTGAAATCATTTCGATCTACTCATCGTCAGGTATCTTGTTTCTGACTTGAGCTGCCAGTGCTCTCCAGCATCCTATATAGTCACTGAAGGTCTCATTTGGGTTCTGCCTTAAGCGGGCCAAGTCTGACTTACGCAGCACAATGTCCATATTGTAGACATACTATTCTTGAAAGAGGTGCGTCAAGTCCTTCCATGTTTTCATCATGGATGGTTCTAAGGATGTGAATCATCTCAAAGCTGGACCGGTCAGACTCTTCTGAAAGAAGATTATCAGTAGTCTTTCGTCCCCTCCGTATTGGCACATGTCCCCACAGTAGGACTTCTGGTGTGCAATAGGATTGGCAGTGCCGTTGTATTTGTCGAAGGCTGGCATTTTAAATTTGGGGGCTAAGGGGACTTCGGTGAACAAACACAAATCTGTGAAGTCTGTGGCATGAACTTCAGCGCCACCCATTTTCATCAGTTGCTTCTATATCTTGTCCAACTGTTCTTTCAACTGCTCTGACTCTTTGGATACAGGGGCCACTTTTTTGACAACTGCTTGGATCTCTCTTTGTGCTACCAACGAGTGGGGAGTTATGAGAGGAGGGTTAAGGCTGGTCAATGCCCCAACATAGGCTCCACTATTCTTAATCTCGTCCTCCTCGTACTGCTAGTCGACATAATGTGCAGTGAGGGTGGGATTCTCTTGTTGGTGTTGTAGGGGTTGGACGGGAATGACATGAGTGGGGGTTGGGTGAGCCCATTGGAGCTGAGAGAAAGTTTGTTGGATGACGGGATGAGTGGAAGTTTGGTTTTTGGATGGGGTCTGATGGGGCCATTGGGCGTGGGGAAAGGTTTGGAAAAGGTCTTGGGGTATGAGGCCATGAGAAAATTGGGTTTGGGGTATGGCATGGGTTTGACCAGGGTGTGAAGGCTGGGTGAAATGTTGGGGGTGTTGTGGAAGGTATGAGTGTGGGGTTTGGGCTTGGGCCATGAAGCCTTGGTCATTTTGGACCATAGGCCATTGATGGGTTTGGGCCATGGGCCCTTGGTGGGTTCGATCTAGTGGGCCTTGATGGGTTTGGGCCAGGGGCCCTGGGTGGGTCTGGTCCAATGAACCTAGATGGGTTTGGGCCATGGGTCCTTGGTGGGTCTGGCCCAATGAGCCATGATGGGTTTGGGCCATGGGCCCTGGGTGGGTCTGGGCCAACGGGCCTTGGTAGGTTTGGGTGGTGGGGTACTAGGCCACTGGGCCTTGGGACATGTGGAAAAAGGGGCTTTGGGCCAATCGGCCTTAGGGCGTGTGGGAGGTGGGAGCTTGGGCCATGGGGCCTTGAGACAAGTGGAGAGTGGAGGTTTGGGCCATGGGTCATGAGGCATGTGGAGAATGGGGGTTTGGGTGGCATGGATTATGAGGGGTTGATGGTGGTCATGGGAGAGTGGGGCATGGAGATTGGCAAGGGTATGGGATGGGTTCATGGATATGGGGTGTGGAGGAGAGGAGGCATTTTGGGAAGCCTTCCATAAGGAGTAGGCTTGGAACATCTCCTCCATCATGGTCATGGAAGGAGGATCGGATGTGGATGGTGGATTTAAGGGATGATTGGGTATGGATGGGATGGATGTAGAAGAAAAATTGGGCATGACCCTGGTATAATTGGGCATGACCATGGTATGTGATGGGATATGGGGTGGATTGGAGAGTTGAGGTGGAGCAAAGGATGGGGAAGGACTAGGGATGTTTAGGGATGATGATTGTTGGGGTGTGAATGTTTAGGAAAAACTGGGCATGACCCTGGTAAAAATGGGCATGACCCGGGTAGATGGGGGGATTTGTGGGGGATTGGATTGGGCAAAAGTGGTTTATGTGAATGTGGGTGGATCGGGCCTATAGGGGGAGGATGAGAAATGGGGCATAGACGTGGATTGGGAGAATGGGTTTGGGTTTGTCATGAATGTGTATGGAAAAGGTGTTGGATTTGGCATGGGCATGGTTTGGGAAAAGATGGGGAGTTGGGGGTTAGACTTTGGATGTTTTGGGAGGTAGCGGTTGGAAAAATGGGGGCGCCAAATGGGCTGGTAATGTTAAAGGGTGATTGGGTGAGGGGGATTGATGTGGAAAGGTCTCCTGAATGGGAGTGGGTTGGAGAGTGTGGCGAGGATGAGTCGAGATCGACGTAAGCTGGGTCCACTACCCATGACATTCTATGAGAATGGGTTGGGTAAGGGTGCCTTGGATAAGGCCCAAAAATCCTCCTCCTTCCCCTACGGGGGCAAGATGATGTCGTTGTGCTGGCACCACAAAGATTCTATGTATATATATATTTTTTTGGTTTTGATTTTATATGATTTTTTATTTTTATTTCTGGAGAAATTTTATAAAAACAAAGGTTCCGAAGCTTTGGAATTCCCTTCTCAGGTGGCTCTCGTACCCTAATTCAAGACCCACGGCGACAATTTTGATGCACTTCAGAAGAATCGAAGGAGGAACTCCGATCTATTGAAGACACAAAAATCGAGGTAAATAACCCGATCCCCCAAAATGAGTCAAAAAGAAGTTGCCTTCTTTTGACCGGCGGGAGCGTATTGGGTGTCGGAGATGGCGGAGCCAAAGTAGAGGTACTACGCACACTAATCGGGGGACTCGGGAGGTAAAAAAAACCTCAGATTTCAGGTTGTTGCTGTCTAGGTAGATTTGGCACAACTAATATATGCGCCAAGGTAGCAGGACCTCTATTTTACACAGGCGCAACTATTAGTTGCGCCAAGGTAAAAGTGGAGGATTTTAATGGTGGTGCAACTATTAGTTACGCCAGTTATAAATTCCCAATTTTTGCACTGGCGCAACTAATACTTGCGCCATGAAAAAGTGTTGCTCCATATTCTAAAATAGCAGGGAACAGCAGTCTGTAGATGGGTATGTTTTAGGTTTCTATGGAAGTTGGGCTTCCGTGAACTGCTTGACTTTATATGATCGATTCTCTCCTCACCGAATCCTAAAGGTTTGTGTCCGGTATAACTCACTAGCACGCTCCCCAAAGGTTGTAAGCTTTGGAATGGAAACCACCTGATATACCTCCGGTGCAAGTGCCTTCTCAGATACTAGGTGGGTTGGAACTTTTCTGGATCATCACCACTAGGGGCTACAGCCATACTAAGACCCGGGTGGTTGTATGTGTGCCTAAACCCAACCCTTTTAAAATCTACCCCGTAAAAATAAATTAATTAAGTTCCCTATTTTTGATTCAATTTTAAATTTTTTCAAAGCCTTTTTTTTTTATGAAAGTTTTCTTTAGTTCAAAGACCGGGGTGATGACCCCGCGCCGCAAACTACGGGCCGGCATCCACTGTTAGGATATGGTTGCACAAGTAGGTCCACCAAACGGCTAATGCACTTTAAATGATGGGAAAGTAAAGAAATTAAAAGACAATACTCAAGTAGGCCCGCCAATCGGCTAAGGCACCTAAAATGATAAAACTGTAAAAAAAATAAGGACGATGTGCAAGTAGGCTCGCCGATTGGCTAGGCACGTAAATGACGGAAAAGTAGGGGTGAGTAATACAAAAATAAAATAAAATAAACAATAAAAAAATAGCGAAATGGTTAGTAAAATAAAAATAAAAAAGCTAAATTTCAAGGAGAAGCTCTACAAGCTATCCCCAGTAGAGTCGCCATTTGTGCAATCGTGGGATTTTTTTGACGATCCCGTTGCGACGATGCGCTCTCTAACAAAAATATAGAGTCACCACCCAGAGCTTTTGGTGTCCCGGGATACCTATATCATTTTTATAAGCACTGAAGTGCCACAAATATGACTCTGAATCTGGTCCACACCAAAGGCTCTTGGGTAGGGGCTTCGGTTATCGATCAGGAAGGTGTTAGGTACCCGATCAACCTGCTTAACGCGGTCTCTACTAATGGCCAAAAGAAAAATAAAGTAAAAGAAAAGAAAATGGCTTCCTCTTACCCAAAAGGGCTTAGAATCCTATTTGTGTCCCTCCGTTCCTACCGAAAATTTGACGGCATAACGGCATAAATGGGAGGATGAGAAAAGCCAAAAAGAGAGGAGAAGAAAGGGGAGAGCCGGAGCCCTCGAGTCCTTCTAGTTTTGTAGGAGAGCCTTGCATGGCTTGCTTTGATAAGCTTTTGAAGGCTTGAATGGTGGAAAAAGGGGTTCTAACTCCTAAGGCCTGAAGGTAAGAGGTAGAGAGGGAAGGCTAAGGGATTACTCACACCTAACCTAAAGGCTTTTAGTGAAATACTAAGGTCTAAGGGAGCTTTTTGAAATCTGGAATTTGTATGGGAAGTGTGTACCAAAGGGAGAAAGATCTTCTCACTTTAAGCTCTTTCTCTCTTAGGCCAAAATTCTCAACCCCTAAATCAAAGGGAGGGGGGCTCTATTTATAAGAAATGGGTGGGTTAGCAGACCACTTAACTGCTAATATGGGTTAGCAATTAGGTAATCTCAAATCTAAGGTTTCCTAGGGATTTTGGAGCCTTGAAATATGTGAGAAGGTCCTCCAATGGTGGATGATGGGGTGAGGCTTTAAGCCACTTAAGGGGTTGTAAATAGATAGTAAATGGGTGCAACAGAACTATCAAAACACACCCCAAAGGTCGAGGTGGTCAACAAGTCAAACCCCAATCACGAATTTCAGGGCAAAGAGACGTGATTACTGTTCATATTCCTAGCGCAACTAATAGTTGCGCAAGGTAAATGTACAGTAAAATAGTGCCTGGAAGTTGGCTCGCGAGGATGGGGTCCACATTTAAAATTTGCGCAACTATTAGTTGCGCCAAATCCCTAGGGGGCCCACCTGATTTAACTCTTTTGCTCTCCGAGTTCGGACCGCCATATCTTTTAATGTACTACTCTGATTGGGGTGATCCTTGGACCGTTGGAAAGCCTATGTCCTCTACTTTTCAATAGTGTGAGATTCGACCATAGTAGAAGGCTGTAGCTGGTCCCAGTGCACCACACCATTTTTTAAAGTTTTAGAAGGTTAGGTTTAGGCTCAAAATGAGTTCTAAGGGTTGGGATTGATTTTTAAAGATTCGGGGCAAGTTCCTAAGGGATCTAGGGTGATTCCTAAGGGTTTGGAAGGTTTCATAAGGGTTCTAGGGTGGTTTCTAAAGGTTCCAAACATGGCATCAAAAGCTTGGAAGCGCACCTTTCTCGAAATGTGTTTTGATCGGGCCTTGGGCCAAATTTGGGTGTCAACACTTAGGTTTTGGTTGGAGATGATACTTTGTTGACAAGTGAAAAATACCATTTTTCACCCCTAAACTTAAGTCTTGATAGACCTTTGAGAGAACTAAATAAGTGATTTAAGTGCCTATGTTGCAGCTAACAATAAAGGCAGGCTTAACCATAAAAGCAGCTTAAAAGTGCCAAAAAGATGACAATCCATGTCAATCCAAAGGAAGGAAGTGAAGAAACAACCTCATCCGCTGTTGAAAGGCCTAAATGGAAGAGGCAAAGACCTGTAAGAGAAGCAGGGAACAATTCGAACAGAGAAATGCACTACAGAGTTCTTTTCGCAAAGAACCTGCACTTTTCGTAAAGAACCTGGAACTCTGCGAAAAGGACTAAAACTCCAGGCTTAGTTTTCGAAGAGCATCTGAACTCTTTGAAGAGAAGATTGAACTTTGCAAAAAGGAGAAAACACAATTCGAAGAGAAGATTGAACATTGCGAAAAGATCTTCAGAAGTTACAGCACTTTGCGGAAAGGCCCCTAAGCTCTGCGAAAAGGTATTCTGGAGATTCATAGCTTTAACAAGGGCAATTCAGTAATCTGTTGCACACATCCGAATGCATTTTAAAACTTAGGGACATTCCAGAGGATTCTAAGCATAAAGCGAAGGAATATTCCACCCCACGTGAGCACCTAGAGAGGGAATAACTTGGCGGGAATTTCTAGAAACTCTAACAAACTTTCAAAATGCATAACAGAATTGATTCCTTTTTCACCTGATTGGCTGAAATAGATCGAGGAATTCTGATTGGCCAGAATAGATCTCGATCCCCGTGCTCGACTATCATTGGTCAATACAGATCTGAGAACCTCTGATTGGTTGATACACATCTGGTGGACACAGGGAAAGCTATAAATTGACGACATTTGCCCAATTGGGGCATCCAGTTTTGAGTTTCATTTCTAATCCCCCATTTCCGGCCAGACGACATAGCAATCCTTGTAATAGCCTACTTTGTACTTGCATTTGAGAGTGAGATCTTACGTAACTCAAAGGAGAGTTTGCATCCAAGACTCCAAATCCGAGGATTAAGCGTGCTTTGTAAATTGTAAGGATGAATTGTAAAGGTTGTCAGAAACTATTCTCCATTAGACTCATGTCAAGGGTTCCCTCGATCTCCTCAAGACATTAGACTCCTTTAGATTCATTGTTGTGCATGCAATTTCCCTTGATTCATTAATCTGTAAGAATTAGTGTTGGTAACCTAGTCTCTTCTGACATTTGTAGTGACGCTATTTATTGTTTGGATTAAAGACTATTGGATGGTTTGTGGCCATTAAAGTGGACAGACCATGGCCATAAGCGTAAGCCTAATCCTTGAATTAGATTTATCTCTCTTACATCTGTGCTTGTAGCCAGATGAAGATTGGATCACCTCTGTTGAGTTGCAGTTATTCTCATTAGATTTCAAAGACCAAATCAGATTTAGATATTACTTCTCCATCTTTGTTTCAATCACTCCCCCAACTCGGATCTGGATCATTTAGTTTAAATTTTTCTTTGTTTTTAGTTAGTTAAACGTGACAAATTCAAACCTCTCATCTTATCAGCTTTCTAGATAGGATAAGAAGCCAGATCTGGTAGCTCAGATCTGGAGGTTTATCTTACATTTTAAACAAATTCTCTGTGGACGATCTTTCACTCACTTACTTTTAAAACTTGCTACAATTGGCCCTGATCTTGCAGGCTAATTCTCTTCTAACTGTGCTGATATTTCTTTATTTGTTTATATAGTCTAGAGCCACTGTAATTTAGCAGCTATAAATCTGTTTTCAAAACTCACATAAATCAAGCACACTAAGAAGCAACAACAAGTTTTTGGCGCCGCTGCCGGGGAATTTGTTCTAAAATAGATAGACCTAAGTTTTCATTTTAATTTTTATCAGTACTAAACTATTCTATTGTTTATACTTGTGCAGTTATTCATATTCAGGTTTTTGAAGAAGGGAAATTACTGAAAGGAATTCTAAAGGTTTGCTTTGAATAATCAGATTTTTTTGTTCTAAGTTGTATGTTTGGTAGGAGGAATCTCAGCCCTGAGATTCTCCCATTGAATTTAGAAGTTGAAAGGCTACTACAAACCAAACAAACAACACAGAATTCTGCTACTATGGGTGAAGAACCTCGACTTTTGAGGGATTACTTTGCACCTGGTGCTTATAATTCTCCCTTTTGCATTCAATTTCCTACTGTTGAAGGAAATTATGAGATCAAGTCATCAACTATCCAAATGCTTCCTTCCTTCCATGGGTTGAGTAAGGAAGATCCATACAAACATGTGGATGAATTCTTGGCTCTTTGCATCACATTGAACATAGCTGGACTGGGTCCAGAAGCAACAAAGCTTAGGCTCTTTCCTTTTTCATTAAAGGATAAAGCTAGAGCATGGTTATCTATGTTAGCACCAAACAGTATCACTTCATGGAATGATTTGCAGTGTCAATTCTTAGCCAAATATTTCCCAATGTCTAAAACAAGCCAATTGAGACAAAGTATCATTTCATTCTCCCAAAACTCAACTGATACTTTCCATGAAGCATGGGAAAGATTTAAGGCAATGTCCTCATCATCAAATTCCTAGGTGGCAGCTGGTTCAAAGCTTCTATCAAGGAATTGATCAAAAAGGCAAAAATATGGTGGATGCCTCCTGTGGAGGCACTTACTTGCAAAAAATAGTTGAAGAGGTTTGGGACTTATTTGAAGTGATTGGTGAAAACTCAACTCAGCAGGAATCTCTGTCAAGGGAAATTGAAAATCCTGCTAGATTGAACAACCACCAACCCACCAATGGGAAGATCTATGAGGTGAATGGGTTGGAAAGAAAGATGGACAATCTAACCACAAAGTTTGATAGATTGATGGATTCACTTAAAACTCCAAATATTTCAAGAGTAGAGGAGGCATGTCTGATATGCCAGTCCCCTACTCATTCAATTGACCAATGTCCTGCTGCATCACAGTTCCCAGATTTAATGGTGGAACAAGCTCATGTTGCTAATCATTTGGACAGATGCGATCAAATGAATATCCATGGAGGGCACACCCCAATTTGAGGTGGAACCAAGGAATTACCAATCCCAACAATGACAACAACCAAAGAATCAAATGCCTTTCAAAGCGCACGGTATCGAATTTTTTATGTCAAACCAAACTTTCATTGACCCATTCCACAACAACACTGCGATGCTTGATTCAAAACCCTTCAGTCCCTTTCTTTTGAAGATCAAGTCCTAAATTCACTTCAATTTAGGATCTTTAACTCAATTTGTGAACTTTCACACCAGAGCATAAAGAAGATTGAAGAAACATTGGGACAACTTTCAAATACCTTGGCAAAAGAGAGGAAGGAAAACTGACCAACCTTTGAACAATCCCAAAGGGCGTTCATGATTGGAGAAGCTTCTAATTCACATGAAGAAGTAAAATTGTCACCACTTTGAGAAGTGGAAAAATGATAGATAACAAAGTGGATCAAGAAGAAAGAGATGAGGAAGAGAATAAAGATATGCAAGAAGAGCAATAGTGATAGTGATAGCAGTGATGTACCTCAGAAAAACCAAAAATGAAAACGAAAATTAAAAAATTTAAAAATTCTAAAGCTGTAGATGAAAGATTAGTTCCTCATTTACCATTTCCTCATGCAATGAAATTTGTATCCCCTTTTGATAAAGGGAACACAAAATAGATGAGATGATGGAGACTTTCAAGCAAGTCAAGATAAATTTACCTTTGCTTGAGGCAAAATTTTTGAAAGATGTTTGCACTCACAAAAGACAGTCTAGGATACAGTTGTCCAAAAAGGTCTTTGCTGTGGAAAGAATTAACCAGGTGTTATCCATTGCTACACCTCCTAAACTTCAAGATCCTGGAATCCCCACAATCCCTTGCATTATTGGGGAACACACCATTGAAAAGGCTTTATTAGATCTGGGTGCTAGTGTCAACCTACTTCCATATTCTGTATATGAGAAACTAGGTTTGGGAGAATTAAAACCCACTCATGTGGTGTTACAACTATGACAGATCCGAAAAGAAAGCCAGAGGATGATTGAGATATATTGGTGGGAGTAGATAAATTCTTCTATCCTGATTTTCTAGTTTTGGATATGGAACCAACCAAAAGCAAAACTTCCATCCACTGTCATTTTGGGAAGACCATTCTGGCTCTGACAAATGCTTGCATTCAATGCAGTGTCCGTATTATGGAAGTCTTATTTGGAAACATGAAGGTAAAATTAAATGTTTATAATGCGATCCACGGCCTCAATTCAGCTCGAAGAATGTTTTCATGTTGATCTATTGGATGAACTTGTGGAAGAGACTTTACAACAATTTACGAGGGTGTGAAGACTTCACCACGATGTTAAAGATGCTTGGGGATATCTTTGAAAAAGAAGCAAGTTGTATCTCAAATTCGAGGAAATAAATATTGTGCAAGGAACTCTTAATCAATCACAAGTTTCTCTTCTTGGAAACTGCTACTCTCCCCTTCCACAAACATCTAAGGTACCTTTGTTACCTTCTTTTCTCCCACGATTTAGAACTAAAGCAATTGCCGGAAAATTTGAAGTATGTGTTCTTAGGTAATCATAAATCATTGCTGCCATTATTTCTTCCTCTCTCACAAAGGAGCAAGAGGAAGAGGCTTGATAGTCTTGAAAGAACATAAAAGGGCAATTGGTGGACTATTGCTGATTTAGGAGGAATCACCCATTTGTTTGCATGCACAAAATCCACTTGGAAGAAGATGCAAAGCCTTCTAGAGAAATGCAAAGGAGGTTGAACCCTCATATGCAAGAAGTGGTCATGAAAGAGGTTGTTAAGTTGTTGGATGCGAGGTCATTTACCCCATTTTGATTCAGCTTGGGTAGCACCTACATAGGTGGTACATATGAAATCTGGAATCACTGTTGTAACCTCGGATTACGGTGAGCTTATGTCAACCGGACAAACAAGCTGGATGGAGAGTCGTATTGATTACGTAAAATTAAATGCAATGACCAGAAAAGACCATTTCCCCCTCCCATTCATTGATCAGATCTTAGATAAGCTACCAGGAAAAGCTTATTACTATTTTCTTGATGGTTACTCTGGTTACAACCAGATTCCTGTGTACCCACAAGATCAGGAAAAGACCACATTCACGTGCCCTTTTGGCACTTTTGCCTATAGGAGAATGCCTTTTGGTCTTTGTAATGCTCCTGCTACCTTCCAAAGATGCATGTATGCAATTTTTTCTGATATGATTGACCAATTTATGGAGATTTTTATGGATGATTTCTCAATCTATGGCAACAATTTTTCCCAGTGTTTACACCATCTCAAATTGGTACTACAAAGATGCGAAAAAACCAATCTGGTTTTGAGCTGGGAAAAGAGCCATTTCATGGTCACCCAGGGCATTGTCCTTGGCCATGTTGTTTCCCACAAGGGCATTGAGGTGGACAAAGCAAAAATTGAGTTAATTGCACATTTACCACCCCCCAAAATTGTTAAACAAATCAGAAGTTTTTTAGGACATGCTGGATTCTACAGAAGGTTCATCAAGGACATTAGTAAAATAACTAAACCTCTTTGTCATTTGCTGTGCCAAGATGTCCCTTTTGTTTTCAATGATGAATGCCTTAGGGCATTTGAATTCTTAAAAAATTGTTTGATTTCTGCCCCAATACTATAATCTCCTGATTATTCACTGCCCTTTGAGCTTATGTGTGATGTATCAGATTATGCTTTGGTTGGGAGCTGTTCTTGGACAGAGAAAGGATAAGATGCCTTATGTTATAGCTTACGCTAGTAGATCAATGATTGATGCACAGCTCAATTACACAACAACTGAGAAGGAGCTGCTGGCAATTGTTTTTGCTTTAGAAAAATTCAGGTCATATGTCTTGGGTTCACAAATAGTGGTGTTCAGTGACCACTCTGCCTTGAAATACCTTCTGTCTAAGAAGGACACCAAACCAAGATTAATCAGGTGGATTCTCCTATTACAGGAATTTGATCTACAGATTAAAGATAAAAAAGGGGTGGAGAATGTGGTGGCTGATCACCTCTCCAGAATTTTAACTGCTGAGATTGATAGGTTGCCTATCAATGAATCTTTCCCTGATGAGCAACTTTTTGCCATTAGTGTACACACTCCTTGGTTTGCCAACATAGTCAACTTTTTGGCTACTGGAAGAATTCCTCACCATTGGAATAGAATGGATAAAGATCTTTTCTTCTCAAAGGTGACACACTTCATCTGGGAGGATCCTTATCTGTTTAAGAGTTGTGCAGATCAAATAATAAGGAAATGTGTCCCTGACCAACAATTTCATAGAATACTTTCTATGTGTCATGAACAGGCCTGTGGAGGTCATTTTAGTGGGAACAAAGCTGCTGCAAAGGTTTTGCAGTGTGGATTTTATTGGCCTATACTTTTCAAGGATGCCCTGCGGCATTGTAAGTCCTGCCAGAACTATCAGAAATTAGGCAGCATTTCCAAGAGAAACTCAATGCCTTTACAGCCTATTTTAGTAGTTGAGTTGTTTGATGTTTGGGGGTTAGACTTCATGGGTCCCTTTCCTCCTTCCAATGGGAATAACTTCATTTTAGTAGCTGTGGATTATGTATCCAAATGGATTGAAGCCACAACTACTAAAACAAACGATCACAAAGTGGTTTTGAAATTTCTTAAGGATCACATTTTTTCCAGGTTTGGTTTTCCCAGAGCCATTATCAGTGATGGGGGAAGCCATTTTTGTAATAGACATTTTGAAACATTGTTGAAGAAATACTCTGTGACTCATAGAGTAGCCACTCCATATCATCCACAAACCAGTGGACAAGTGGAGATTTCCAATAGAGAAATCAAACATATTTTGGAAAAGACTGTGAAGAAGGATAGAAAGGATTGGTCCTTTAAGCTGAATGATGCATTGTGGGCATATAGGACAGCCTATAAAACCCCAATTGGTATGTCCCCATTTAGGTTGGTCTATGGCAAAGCATGCCATTTACCAGTAGAGCTAGAATATAAAGCTCTTTGGGCCATTAAAACATTGAACATGGATCTAACTACTGCTGGTATTCACAGGAAATTACAACTTGCTGAGTTAGAAGAGCTGCGAATGGATGCATACACAAATTCAAGATTGTATAAAGAGAAAGTCAAAACTTTTCATGATAAAAATTTATTGAGAAAAGAGTTCACAGCTGGTTCTAAGGTATGGTTATTTAACTCAAAGCTCAAGTTTTTCCCAGGAAAACTGAGATCCAGATGGGAAGGGCCATACACTGTCATTCAAGCAGCCCCTTCGGGAGCTGTTGACATCCTTGATCCAAGTAATGGAAGAATCATAAAGGTCAATGGTCAGGGGCTAAAACCATGCATTGAAAATACCCAGGAGCCTGTGCTGCCCATCTATCATCACGAATCTCCAAAAATTTGATGGTAGAAAACTGTACATTATGTTTGTATATCATAGTTTTTGCTTATTTTCTCTGTTTATGCTTTTATCTCTTTTCGCATAGTTTAAACATGCTTAAAGTTCAGTCGCAAAGTCATAATTCGCTTTTCGCAAAGTCCAAATTGCTTTTCGAATAGACTCTAGAGCTATAATGAACTGCTCGAAAGCAAAGATGTGCTTTTCAAATAGTTGGTGCTGAAGCCATTTTCTTTTCGAAAAGATAGTTCTGAAGCTAATTCCTTTGCGAAATGATGTTTCTGAAGCTGCTAACTTGTTGAATGGTACTGATGCCATTCACAATTGTAAAAAGGTCTCTTTTGAAACTTTTCGAAAACTTAAAGGCACTTTGTGATATTAACTTTGAATATATTTAAACCCTTTCGACGGTGAGGGTTTCATTTCAAACTCTTTCTGCAGAGCGACTCTTCACTGCTACCCTACTTCGCTCTCTCCTTGCACGAGTTAACAAGTTTACTACCCTTTTGTAACTGATTGTGTAAATCATTTGCATTTTCAGAGAAGGATTTCAGCTTATAATCTGGGGGATTTCTGCAAAGCAAACAAACTCGTTCAAACATAAACCCTAGATCTCGGTATTTCTCTACCCATTCTCTCTGGTTATCATTTAGTAATTTGATTCTGTGTCAGCATCTATTTTGGGCATTTTTTTTACATCAATCTAGAATGGGAAAAGCAGAGAAATCATTGGCATAATGTTCTCCAAATCCTCCGCTAAAAAAGTGAGCAAACCTACCCCAAAAGCAAAGGAAAAGCCAAAACTTGACTAAATGGAAACTTTCAATGGATAAAGGCGGACAGGTGGAGAAAGGAAAGAAAATTAGACATGAGGAAGCCCACCCTTTGCTGCTAGCCCCGAGCCCCAGCTTACTCCTTGGTCCTACCAAATCCCTTCATTGAAGCTTCGAAGCTAATACCGTGATGGTAGATGAAACTTTTTTCGTCACCAAACCAGAGTGCTTGCCATCCTTAAGATACCTTAGAGAGGCTTCACTAAGCAATATCCTTACCCCCTTGCCAGAAAAAATTTACCCAAGAATGGTGAAGTTATGGTACCAAAACCTAGTCAAGGTTACTAAAAGATCTTTGATGTCCCTACCCTTGTCATTTTCATTGATGATTGCGATCTTACTGTGACATTTGAAGACATAGGGAATGCTTTAGGGATACCATTCCAATTTGATCCCTCTGGTCCTTTGGCTGCTCCAAAAATTGCCTCTTTTAGAGAGATGGCTGCCCATTTAACCCAAGGTATTGTGGGCACTGGGCAGTCCATCATGAGAAGAGACCTTGCCCCCCAATTTCTATTGATGGATTCCATTTTAAGGGGCAGATTTTATGTCACTGGGCACAGCCAAGAGAGGAGATCACCAATTTTAGAGGCCCTCTTTCATTTCTCCAAGGGGCAGTTTTTCAATGCCCCTATGTTAATTTTTGAAGCCATGGCTGATGTCAGTACCAAGCTGAAGAAAGAGCAAAAGATAGCTGGCCTACCATTTGGCAGATTGATCACAGCCCTCCTCAGAGCCAAATTTGACATTGATAGTGAGGAGCTATTTGAAGTCATTACCCTTCACAATTTTGGGAAAAAGGCTTGGACTACAAGCCAGGCTATGCTGAGAAGGATGAGAGAGCGGTGAACTGACATGCCTGTTGCTGAACTGCAGTTGTGAGTGAGCTGAACCCACCCTATGAGCTTGCTGACCAGCCTGCAGAGTGAGCTGAACCCACCCCGGCTGAATTTGAGCCTACAACACAGCCTCCGCCATGTTGCCAGATCCAAATTTGTCCGAATCAACTGTGCCAGATCCAGTTTTGCCAACTCCTGTGGTGACCAACTCTTTAGTTGCACCACTTCTTGAACCAACTCTGCCAGTTCCTGTGGTGACCAGCTCTTTAGCTGCACCCATTATAGATAAAACCTCCCTCCCTTTGGTGACCAGCTCTTGGTGCACACACTGGAGGAAGTTGGCCTTTCACCTACTCCTCCCCTGTTCACCTATCCCATTGTCCCATCTCCCACACCTTCCATCATTCCAATTGTGGACTCCAACCACTCCAACCATTCTCACACCACCAATTTCACCTCAATGCCCAGGCTTTGGAGGAGTTGCAGATTTTATTGCCCCATCCCCTGCACTCCTCTACTCCAAAGCCCCTCAAATTCCCCGCTCATCAGACACACAGACCTCCCTACACGAACTCAGCCCTTCACTCTGAGGCCTACTCTTCTTTAATGGGTTCTATTTTTGAAACCATGGAACTAGACCCCACCCCTATACCCGCTCCTCCTCCTTCACCCACTTTCCAACCTCGCCTTCTGACCATTGCACCTCCTCCCTCCACCTCATTATCCCAGTCTCTACTATGCCCACCTCTCCCACACACGCATCCATTACCCAAATCCTTACCTACCTCCAATCCATCCAAGCCCAACTTCAAATCAACACAGATAACCGATGCAGAACATGGAACTGCCCATACCTTAGCTTCCACATCCCAAACAACCACCATTACCCCCTGGACCTATTTTTCTTCCCAGGCCACCCAAACGGATCCAGAGGTAATATTGGTTGATCTTCCATCCCTCCACCTCTCCCCATCCACTCCATTTCTCTAAGCAAGCCACTGCAGACACCTTGTCCCCTTCTAGCCACTTCTTCCCCCCTCTCACATGGGACACCTTTAGTCCCCTACCATTCCATTCCCTCCCCGATATGCCACCCTCATCAAAGCCATGGAAAATAACCCTTATATCTGCAGAGATGTTCAAAAGGGCTAGTGATTTGCAAGCTTACATCCGCACCCCTTATGAAAACCAGATTCGAAGTTAGAGATCTTTATGAAATTTGAAAGAGATAAAATGAGGGACTTCTTTGGGTCAAACATTTCATTGATGAGGTGAGCAACACAAGGTGTCCATGTTGCAAGCCAACTGGATCAAGAAAATTGAAGACCACTAGCCTTAGCAAACACCTTGGCCTCACCAAAAGATCAAATCGAGGAGTATCTTGTGAAAACACTATTAGGAGAAAGCTCAATCAAGTTCGGACTCAACACGATTCTAGTTTGATTCTGACAGTGACTCGTTCGAGCCACTTGAACCAACTATGATCTGATTTTGACCCAGTTATTAGCTCTCATTGTACTTTTGTGTTATAGTTGTAATAGAAAATTCTATTTTGTGTCTACTAATGTGCATTTTCTTGCCATCATTACTTTTGTTGTTTTTCTTTCTTATATTTTTCCTCTGCTTTGGACCATTGGACCCTACTTCCCTTTGGTTTGGGGGTATGGCAGAAATATCCCAATAATCAATTAAGAGTTAATGCTTCAGCTTTTTGATCGATAAAATTTTGAAAATATATTTTTTCACACTGTTGTTTTGAAAAATATTAAGTTAAAAACTCTTTAAAATTACTTTCTTATGTAATTCTAAAAAAAAACTTTCATGAAGTAAATGTCAGGAAATTTCCAAAAGAAAATTGATGTTTTAGTAAACCTAAAATGAAGGAAAACAGTGAAGATATACCTCAAGAAGTTGATAAAACCCACACCCAGTGAGGTTTGGGCCTGAAATATATTCTTTGGAGGTATGTTGTGGCAATCTTTTCTGCTTTTGAGACTGTGTGAATCTGCGTACTGGCACTAGAAGTTACACATATCCAAATTGAAATATTTTGATAGCACTCATGATATTAAAGACATGATGTAAGGCTTTTGAACAGCTTGAACTCTTTACAAAGCCCCACCTTTTAAAATCTACCTTGATACACACCGCTGAGTCAGATAAATCGATGAATCCTTTGAAATCTCATCCAATAAACCTCATCAGTTTCATTTAGCCTAACCCTACCCCGAGAAGTCAGAAGAGAAAGGGAAGAAAGCTGAGGGAAGGAGAATTGAGTAACAATTTAATAGCAAAAGAAGGGTAAAAGTTGAAGGCAATGATGAAACAGCAGAGGGAATGTGGCATGCAGTCAGTGCTAATTCGAAAAAAAAAAAATATTTGAGCAAAACAAAAGAAAGAAGGCATTTTCATTGGAAGTTTGAAAAAGAAAGAGAAAAAGATGGCCACTTTGGCTCTGGAAATTCAAAAGAAGAAGATGAAACTATGCTGAAGAAAAGTGGGTTTGCATATAACCTCCTGACCTTGACTGACTTCTCAAATATGAACACCTTTCCAACCCTTTTTAGAGATTTCACCCATCAGCCACAATCAAACCCAAGTAAAAGTCCTTACTGATCATTGATGGATTGAGCTATCACATGGAGATAAGAATTTGTGTAGACTATGGTGAAAGGAGCAGTGAATTTTTAACTAAAAGCAATGCCTATGCTCCCTTACATCCTATTTGAGGACCAGAATTGCTCTTGATGAGTGAAATAGTATAACCCTCTCATTTATTTTTGAGTGAAAATCCTAGTGAGAATTGGGTTTAAAATCAACTCGATTAGGGCAACATCAAAGTCGGATCCTAAATCAAAGGCTTGTTGTTTGTTAATTTTCCTTGTAAATGGCCTCTGACATAAATCGACTGAATAGTAACAAGAATTACTGCAGAATTTTAGTTTTAAACTGATATCTTTCTTAAAAAAACCTTCTTACAAAATAACTGATGCAGGTGTGAATAATCAATTGAGGAATGTGGTCAGAATCGCAGGATCTTAACTAACGTATTGAAGAAGTTTGTGGGTACCTTCACGAAACCCTCAGGAGACTTCACTCCTCCACTAGGGATCACCTAGGGGTTTAAAAGGCTTGTTGCATATGCTAAATGCAACTGTGCTCCCTACAAAAGTGGCTCTTTACTTTGTTTTTTTTATTTTTTTTCTTTGCTCAGGGACTAGCAAAGCTTAGGTTTGGGGGTGTGTTGACAAGTGAAAAATACCATTTTTCACCCCTAAACTTAAGTCTTGATAGACCTTTGAGAGAACTAAATAAGTGTTTTAAGTGCCTATGTTGCAGCTAACAATAAAGACAGGCTTAACCATAAAAGCTGCTTAAAAGTGCCAAAAAGATGACAATCCATGTCAATCCAAAGGAAGGAAGTGAAGAAACAACCTCATCAGTTGTTGAAAGGCCTAAATGGAAGAGGCAAAGACCTGTAAGAGAAGCAGGGAATAATTCGAACAGAGAAATGCACTACAAAGTTCTTTTCAAGAAAGAACTCGCACTTTTCAGAAAGAACCCGAACTCAAATAAAAGGACTAAAACTCCAGGCTTAGTTTTCGAAGAGCATCTGAACTCCTAGAAGAGAAGATTGAACTTTGCGAAAAGGAGAAAACACAATTCAAAGAGAAGCTTGAACATTGCGAAAAGAGCTTCAGAAGTCACAGCACTTTGCGAAAAGGCCCCTAAGCTCTGCGAAAAGGTATTCTGGAGATTCGCAGCTTTAACAAGGGCAATTCAGTAATCTGTTGCACGCATCCCTATGCGTTTTAAAACCTAGGGACATTCCAGAGGGTTCTAAGCATAAAGCGAAGGAATATTCCACCCCACGTGAGCACCTAGAGAGGGACTAACTTGGCGGGAACTTCTAGAAACTATAACAAACTTTCAAAATGCATAACAGAATTGATGCCTTTTTCACCTGATTGGTTGAAACAGATCGAGGAATTCTGATTGGCCAGAATAGATCTCGATCCCCGTGCTCGACTACCATTGGTCAATACAGATATGAGAACCTCTGATTGGTTGATACACATCTGAGGTGGACCTGGGGAAAGCTATAAATTGACGAAGCATTTGCCCAATTGGGGCATCCAGATTTTGAATTTCATTTCTAATCCCCCATTTCCCAGCCAGATAGCTTGTCTGCAATCCTTGTAATAGCCTACTTTGTACTTACATTTGAGAGCTGTGAGATAATGCTGTAACTCAAAGGAGAGTTTGCATCCAAGACTGCAAATCTGAGAGCTGTTAAGCCGTGCTCTGTAAATTGTAAGGATGAATTGTAAAAGGTTGCTATAAACTATGCATTCTCCATTGGACTCATGTCAAGGGTTCCGTCTGATCTCCTCAGTACATTAGACTCCTTTAGATTCATTGTTGTGCATGCAATTTCCCTTGATTCATTAATCCTGTAAGAATTAGTGTTGGTAACCTAGTCTCTTACAGCATTTGTAGTGACGTTTATTGTTCTGAATTGAGGATTTGGATTAAAGACTATTGGATGGTTTGTGGCCATTAAAGTGGACAGCCCATAGCCATAAGCGTAAGCCTAATCCTTGAATTAGATTTATCTCTCTTACATCTGTGTTTGTAGCCAGATGAAGATTGGATCACCTCTGTTGAGCTGCAGTTATTCTCATTAGATTTCAAAGACCAAATCAGATTTAGATATTACTTCTCCATCTTTGTTTCAATCACTCCCTCAACTCGGATCTGGATCATTTAGTTTAAATTTTTCTTTGTTTTTAGTTAGTTAAACGTGACAAATTCAAACCTCTCATCTTATCAGTTTTCTAGATAGGATAAGAAGCCAGATCTGGTAGCTCAGATCTGGAGGTTTATCTTACATTTTAGACAAATTCTCTATGGACGACCTTTCACTCACTTACTTTTAAAACTTGCTACAATTGGCCCTGATCTTGCAGGCTAATTCTCTTCTAACTGTGCTGATATTTCTTTATTTGTTTATATAGTCTAGAGCCATTGTAATTTAGCAGCTATAAATCTGTTTTCAAAACTCGCATAAATCAAGCACACTAAGAAGCAACAACATACTTGTTAGAAATATGTTAGTTTTCAAAAGTTCTAGATGGTTGCTGGGTCTTTTAATCCTATTGGTTTGTTTACTGTGCTTTGGCTTTGTGTTTCCTTGGGGGTAAGTGTTGTGTGATTATTGGTCCATCTGAGTTTGTCATGGATTGTGGTCTTTCAGGGGGGTATGTGTTTAGTTTAGATTTAATTAGATTGGAAGGATTTCATAAATGTGACCCTTGTCACTTTGTGGTTTAGGAGGTATAGTTTTATAAATGTGAGTCAAAGGCTTTGGATTGTTTTTTGTTTTGAATTTGATTTCAAGTTTAGGATTAAAAGTTTTGGGGCATTTTTTTTTCTTATAATCTAAGGCATTTTTTTTTTCTTTCATTAATGTCTTTTCTTCCTCTCTATTTTATATCCCAGGTATTGAACCCGAAGAGTTATGATTAGTAAGTGAATTATTGGGAATGGACGGGATTGGAAATTCGAGATGATATTAGGGTTGGTGCTATCAATCCAACTTGAAGTGTCACCCTATTAGGAGAAGAGATGGAGGAGAAGAAGGTGGTAGAAAGGAAACCCAAGGATAAGACATGGTCAGAGTTCTCATGAACGACGCCTATTTTTTCCTCGGTAGGCTCTGCGGATTCAGCATTAGTTGCTCCTCCTTGTTATGCTTTCCAAGGTGAGGTTCCATGGGTGGATCCTGCAGGTCCTGGGTGACTTTTCATAAGCCACTCTTTCTTTTTTGCAGGCTCGGGGCGAGGAAATATTGTCATTGTCAGAATTCGTTCAGGGTGCGTTCCTCCTTCTCCGGGCTTCTCTAAGATTTCTTGTTTCCTAAATAAATCTGGATTCGGGCATTGCTTGAACGTGTTGGTTTTAAGTTGTATATTTAGAGGGTATGCCCTCAGTGCATTTTGTAATTATTATTTTCTATTTATGAAGCGATTGCATTTTCAATTCCATTTATGGTTATTTAGTAAATTTTTAGTTTGGTTTACTTTGTAGCTTACTTTATTTGTTTTGAGTGTGATGTTTATTTATTATATATTTCTTTGAGTTTGGTTTGATTCGTTTTATCTATTTTTATTTTGTTTTTGAGGAGTGTTGAGGACATTTTTTGGTTTAGTTTGGTTTGGTCCGGTCCAAGCAGGTTGCTTTGGGGAAGTTGGGGTGGAATTTTTTTTTTAGTTTTTTGGAGCGTATATTTTCTAAGTCCGGAGTATTTTTTTTAGCAGGGTGTAGTTCGAGTTGGTAATTAGTGCTGGGAATCTCCTAATTTTAGCCTATAAACCTGTTGTTCCGGGCATGTATTTTTGTGTTCTAGCTAGGGAATTATGCGCTTGACTTCGGGCGCATAACCAAATTGCTAGCCAGAATGGGCGCACCCATTTCAGAGGTTCGGAGGGTCATTAAGCGCATGTTCCCTGTCATTTAATCGAATTAAACGGCTGGTGTGGGAGGCGGGATTGGAGCGGCACCTGGTCACTGTATGGGTGACCTTTGGCATTTATGCGCCGTGGTTCAGGCGCTTGGGATATGATTACGCGTCTGGTAAACAACATGCAATCGGGGTGTCAGGTTAGTTTGAGCGGGTGATGATTTGTTTGCACATTCAAGGTTGGACGTTGATCCAAATTAAGCGTGGGGAGTATGGTGCGTAATTTGAGCGCTTCAATTTACGGGCGCGATTTGGCCACGCTCTATATATACTTCAAAATTTTTCATTTTTTGTGCTATCCATTTTTGTCTTCGATTCTCTGGTTCCTTATTTCCTTATGATCTAATTCTCGTGTTTTCGTGATATCTTGAGATCCGGCCGTCCGTTTTAGGTGTCGTTTCTTCTGTTATTTCCAATTATTTTTTTTAAGGTCCTTTTTGTAGGATGGAGTCTGAGGGTAGTGGTAGACACAAACTTACTGTCTCTGAGTTGGAGGAGTTGATGATTGGAGAGATAGGTGAGACCTGTGAGGCTCGAGCCGGTACTGTCGCCATGGAGGAGAATGTCAGGGAGCTAGTCGGAGAGGAGGTACCGGAGGGTGACCAGGTGGTGGTCAGGAGGGAGATACCCGAGATTGATCAGGGTGTAGTTGAGGGTGAGGACGAGAGAGGTGAGAGGAGCACCAAGGTGAGGAGTGTTAGGGTGAGGAGCATCAGGGTGAGGAGCGTCGAGCTCGTACACAGTTCCTGCTAGAGGATTTCTTCACTCGACGCCTGGTAGGTACCCATGAGCAAGAGTTCCTTCGCTTTTCTAGGCATTTAGGTCATGACATAGACTTATTAGAATCTGGAAACCCTTTTTAATTCATCTTAAACCTGCATCGATTATTGATTGTGTACTCATTCATGCATCGTGACTGCGTTTAGTGATAGGTCACATTCTATTTTATTGTTCTCATCATGTTTTGCATGCTTGTTGTGGATTGTTATTGTGTGTCCTAATATACCTTATACGCTTCTTGGTAGATCTATCTGTCTTTCATCATAAGTAGGTGTGTTAGTCTCATGTTTACTAGCTTGTGTTTCGTTCAGTAGGAGCCTTCACACCTGGCTATCAACTCAGCATGAACTGAGTCTCATACTTGTTATCGTGCCTTGCCGGAGTTTCAGCAGGCGCAATTGGTATCTTTCGACTTTGAGCCGATCTTGGACCTTGAGCCCTTTCACATCGATAATGGTCTGATTACGACGATTCGGGAGAGGCATTAGGTGCTTCTCTTTGTGGTTGGTATGTTGCTGCCGACTCCAGAGGACTAGGTCCACATCACTAGTCTTCATTTTGAGGGTGAGCCAATCACGGGGTGGATGGTGGGAGATTATCTGGGGGTGTGTGAGGAGATTTTGGTGTGCCGTATAGATCTAGTGGATAGGGACCAGGGGTAGTTCGAGTCACTTGATTCTTTGACGCATTTGTCAGTGGCTTCGTCCCTCTATGGCGTCATTCAGAGCTGCGGGCAACTTACGAGGCGCGTTGCGTTCCGTGGCGATGACGGGTCGAGAGCTAATGGTCGAGCCGTGGTTGGCTGCGGATAGGGTGCTTTGAGCTTTCTTGATACATTTCCTTAGTGCGGTACTCTTTTCTTCTTCGACTCGGGGATGCGTCACAGAGTTATTTTTTATGGTTCTCAGGGACTTGGATCGGGTCCCTACCTATGCTTGGGGTGCAGCCACATTGGCGCATCTCTACCTATGCTTGGGGTGCAGCGGCATTGGCGCATCTCTATGAGCAGCTTTATCGTCGGGGATGAGGTGTCGCGATGATCGGAGGTTTCCTTCCCTTCCTCAAGATGAGTTTTAGTCAATTGGCGTCATAGTGTCCTCAGTTTTCTCTTCTTTTGTTTTTCTTGTCGTAGTAGCTATTTAGCGTTTCTTTTTTGTGTTTTCTAGTTCTTGGCGTATGATCACTTTTATTGTCTTCGTCCATGGGTTTCGTTGGAGGTTACGTTCACGTTTCCAAGGATGCATGCGTGGAGGACAACGTTGCGGGGTCATCGTTGGTCTTCAGATCTTCAGACTGGGCGAGGTCTTTTTGAGGACATGCATGAGGGGCAGGTATATATCATCGTGTACACATTTTGGTTTTGTTTTGTTTTGGGATTTTAGTTCTGAGGCTTCATTGATGGGTTGGCTTGCGTTTTTGGTTGTAGGTGATTTGGAGGCCGTACGCGGTCGAGGATGATGTTGGCATGCCAATGATTCACTATGGCCGGCCTTTCTTCGATGTGGACATATGGGTCCATTATTTTGAGAAGGTGGAGAAGATCCACCTATCTTGAGTGCTGCGACAGCTGGGGCTCGCTTAGGGAGTCACTCCGGAGATTCGCCATAGAGTGGAGGATGACCGGTCCCCCTGGTCGGGACTTAGAGAAGAAGATGGCGCCTCAGATGGCTGATTTTAGAGCTGGGGGGACCAGGGTGGCAAGGGCGTGTGATGATGTGAATGTCCGAGAGTTTGGGAGATGGTTTAGAGCAATGAGTGGTAGGCATCTTGTTGAGCACTATTTATACCATTTTATACCCCTTTAAACTTGGCTTTTGATAGGACTTAGAGTATTTAATATTTATTTTTAGCATTGTTTTGCAGCAAGGAGTTAATTGCATCCTCAGTGCAGTTTTCCATTAAAAAGTGCCATTTTTAGGAGTTTTGAACCAATCAACAGCTGAGGAGCTTAGCACCGAGCAACTACATGCTAGCTTGCATTCAATTCCATATAGCAGCATGTTCTGAAGCTGATAAATGCAGCAGCTTGAACTTTACCAATGGGTGCTAAAATAGGAGGCCACCATCCAACATGTCTACGGCAGCCAACTGCTTGAGCTCCTATAAATAAACTCCACCAATGCACTCAACCTACCTATCAATTGGTAGATGCATTAGCAGCTTCCCAAGAATTGAACCTGCCGAGATCTAAAAACCTGCACTCCAGCTCTTATCAACACGCAAAGCCTAAAAGCCAGCTGCTGGAAACCTGTTGACATGTTAGAGTGCATCTCCAGAACCTCTCGGGCACTTGCACTCCAACCCATTGATCCTATCGAGTAGTTTGGAATCAAAAGTTCAAACCTGTCGAAGAGTTGCACTCAGCCAAGTGCACGACCAACCTGCATGGTACCTGTCGACTAAGAGCACTTAATTTGCAGCTCCATGCACCATCCAAACCTGTCGAGCTTTGACTTCCATGCAGCCTTGAACCTCTCAAAATGGCTGCTGAAACCTCCAAGCTTTGATCCTCTCGAGTTGCAAGGACAACTTCAGCATCCTCTTGACTTGTAAGGAGCAGCTCCCTATCATTAGATCCTGTCGATTGGCTTAGCAAGTAGCTTCAGATCCTCACGACAGCTTCCGCTACCAAACCTCTCGAGATCTCTTCAAACTCCCTTGCTTGCACCTTCAATCCCGTCGACCAGCAGAATTTCCATGCTATGATTTGAACCTGTTGACAGCAGCTTGTATTTCCAGCCACATCCTGTCTACAGCTTGAGCTCTAGCAACTCTTAATCCTCCCATTGATCCTGTCGAGATCTTCCAAGTTGCAGCCAAAGAAACCTCTCGAACACTCCAAAAGCCTCCAAACCTCTCGACAACTTAGCCTTTCTCTCATTGACCATTTGTAGCTGCAGATATATATATATATAAATATATACATGTTTTACCTGTTGCACTCCCAACTCCTAGCCATCTTCACGAAAGCTTTGCAGTCAATCCTCTTGAAGAACAAATGCAGTTTTCACACACTAGCCCAACATCCTCTCGAAACCTAGCTGCTATCTCTATCCCAACATCTCAAACACTTCATCTCAACAGCTCCCAACCTTCCACACTTGCTCGACACCTTGCTAAAGCAGTTGCCCATCTTCCCATTAATCCTATTAATTTAGCAGACATCCTCTCGACTTCTTCTTCTCCACCACATTGCTGAAACTGCAACAGATTTGAATAGAGCTATATTAGAGCATGGTGCCACGGGCTAATCTGACCCAGTCTCCATCAAATCTAAAGATAGAAGGTTGTTTTAAGAAAGTCTGTAGCTGGAGTTGTATTTTTAGTAAAATATTGTTGGACATCAGGGGTATTTTGGGGCAGCTAGGGTAATTATTTTGTGGGCATTTTCAGCAGATTGGTGCAATTTTTTGAGGAGTGCAACTACAAATATTAATGGACAGCAGGGATAGTTTTGGAAACTTCAAAATAGAGGTAGCTGCACATGGGCGAGATTAACTGATTGTATGAAGGTTTCAGCAGAAAATGTTAATGGTTGGCAAGGGCAGAGTTGAGAACTCTAAAGCATCAAATTCTCTCCTCTGATTGGCTACAATCCAAAGCACACAGATCACTGCAAATGTATAAATAGAACTCCTTACTACTGTAATTTCTGGGCAAGGAATCCATAGAATAGCTGTGGTTCTCCTTAGCTCATTTAGGTTTAGTTTTAGGTTTTATTTTTCTCTTTCCTTTTCCCCCTTCTCTCCCTAATCCAGCCTGTTGGATTAGATCTAGATAGCAGTTCAAATCTGATTTTTTTTATTGTAATTTGGCATGAAGGTCTTGTGGATTGATGCACAGACTACTGATCTGAGAACAATATCATAGTACTTCTTATTTTATTCAATGAATTGTGATTTTATTGCTTAGTTAGATCTATAGATCATCTTATTTCACTTGATTCTCGACCGGATTTGTGTAGATGGGACTAGCCCACCCACTTAACTGGTAGATCTCTTTAATACCATTTAATCTTCCTAGATCTGATACTCCTGTGGGTGGTTCTGCCTAGCCTGGCATTCACAGCATTTGTACTGATTATCATGTTCTGAGGGCGGTCTTAGAATGGAGGGACTCTATTGGATGGTCTGTGGCCATTAAAGTGGACAAATCATAGCCTTAAGAGCAATCTAATTCTCTAGCTGAAATCAGATTCTTCTACCCTGCAGCTGTGCTTGTAGCCAGATGGGGGATTGCTGCAAATTCACATGCCTTGATCTGATTTGCAGTGAAAATCAGGCCCTAGTTGTCTATTTCCCATCCTTTTCTACTTTATTTCACCATCCTTCTTCCTCCATCTTTTAGACCTAGTTTTAGATTTATGTTTTATAGATTAATTAGATCTAGTGACACTCGAAAAGCTCTCTTTCTCCTTAGAATTATCATATTTGTAGCCAAATCTAGAGGTCTACTATACACCTTCTAGGTTTAGATCACTACTCCCTGTGGTACAAACTCTTACTTATCAAAACTTGCTACAATGGACACTGTATCTTGCAGGTCTAGGATATTTTGGTTGTGCTGAATCCATTCTTTTATTTTAGTTTATTTGTAATTTGTTTTTATCATTACACAATAAATCGGCACACTAGAAATCCCGTAACACGTCTCTTCACCCGTCCTTTCAATGAGAGTGGTTCTTTTGCGGTCGGCATCGGCATTGAGGGAGAGAGTGGCTGCATTGGAGGAGGGCCATCTCATGGTGGGCATCTGGGGAGCATTGGATGCCCTTCATAGGGCGATGGACTAGGCGGGATGCGCTTCTTATCCTGATGAGGTGATGTTGCGCTCCTTAGCTACTTCGGTTGCTCAGGATAGGACAGCGGAGGATGAGTTGGGGGTTTGGCTTGCGACGACCCGACGATCTCTAGTAAGTTAGTTCATTGGTTTTGTTGTTTATATATTATGTTGACTCAATTTTCCAGCCATTCTAATATATTCGTGGTGTCTCATTTTGTTTTGGCCAGTCCGAGAGGGAGGCCGAGGTCGCCAGTCATGCGGCGATGATCGAGTTATTATGCGGTCAGCAGCAAGTCAGTCGGGAGGTGGAGGCAAGTCTGTGATCTGAGATTGATCGATTGGTAAGTGTCTTTCTTGGTTTATTGATTGGTAGTATTTTGTGGATTCTAATTAGTTCTAGGACATTTGTTGGAGCTCTCCCCGTGCATTCGATCTGCTCTTCGCTTTCTTCCTCCAGTCGGGAGGATCCAGTGATGGCCGAGCTGCTAGCCGAGCTAGAGCACTGGGTGAGTTTCTTCAATCTTTGACCCGTTTGATATGATTATAGTAGTTCATTGGATGTTATTGTTTCACTTCTCTTAACGGTTTACTAACATCGTGGGGTATTTCCACGTCAGGTCGCTGAGGATCTTCAGAAGAGGGAGGCAACGGCTGCCTCTCTACACCTCGAGAGGCAGGTATAGTTTCTGATTTAGTGTAATTCAGTTTAGGTTATTTCATTTATTTTGTTCTGACATATCTTGTGTTGGTTTGTTTGGTTCCTTGTGTAGGCTGTTCCGGACTCCTCTCCTAAGGCTCCGCCTCAGGGGTCTACCCTTGTTCCTTCTCAGGCATGTTTTAGTTGATGCATTTATAGTTTACTTGTCATCGTTAAGGTTGGCTGATGTATTTGTTTGTTCTCATTGTAGCCGCCCATGTTTGTTGTTCCTTCCATGCCGCTTTCTGATCCAGTGACCGCTGCAACGGTTGAGCACCTTCTTGGAGAGGGTAGATCTGGTATGATTTTTTTCTTTTCAAAATTTTTTTCCTTATAAATGTTCGTATACATATTAGTTTTCTTTGATGTAGTGTGGTAACACAAGTACGTGAGCTTGAGGAGGCACGCCTAGAGGCGGCACGAACACAGGCCACTCTTAAGGCAAGATGGATCCTTGGGGAGATGCAGAGCCAGGAGGACCTATTTATTGAGATGATGATTACACAGAGGACTCAGACTGAGGTGTTGAAGGTGGCGCGCCGGACGACGCAGGTAGAGATGCAGGTGGCCCTAGACTGGCTGCAGTATCGTCTGACAAGGAGTGACTGAGGAGTGTGCGGGTTGGTCGGTCAGCTCGATGGATCGGAGTTGAGGGCTGCTGGTTCCTTGGCTGGGCAGCCTTAGCACACGTCACGTGATCGTGTCAGGGATTATGCTCGTGAGGATTCTGCCATTCATGAGATTCTTGCAGGGTATCCTCCTCGTTCTCGATCTAGGTGGTCTGCTAGTCAGGCAAGTGAGGGGGGTTTAGTAGCGGGGCCTCGTTGTCTAGAGGTTCCTCCAACTCCGGGTGCTGGGATCGTGTTTTCAGAGGATCAGTCTACGAACCTCTAGGTTAATGATACTGGGGATAACGGTGATCGACCATCCCAGCGACAGTGTAGGGAGTAGGGGTGCATGTGTATTCTTTTGTGTGCGTTGTGTGTGTGTCCATGTATATACAAGGGGTATGCCCCCGGTGACAAGTGTAAAGAAAAAGAAAATTTAGATATATATATGGAGATTTTTGGTTTAGATATACCTGGTTGGCTCCTTTTCTTTTAGTTACCTCTTGCATCTGCCTTTTGTTTTTTATGTCGTCAGTTATCATTGGGACTTGGATGCTTCCTGAGTTGGCCCGATAGTGATTGAAGGCTACTTTGTATCTGTACATGTCAAGGCAAGGCTATCAATAATTTTTATTTTCCCCCTTGCTAGTTGTCATGGGGGATAGTATCTCAGACCGAGGTCTGGTAGTAAAAGATGGATATATGTCCTCTTTTTTTGTCTTTTTTTTTTTTTAGAAATAAAAATAACGCAACAGGGAAAGCAAATAACCAAAATAAAAATAAAATTAAAAATGCCCCAGCGTAGGAGCGTGGTAGGATCGGGAGTATAGTATCTTTGGTAGTATTATCCGGGTGGTGGCTTCGTTATTCCGCATCTTCTTTGTGGACGAGTCAGTGCTTCTAAGGTGATTCTCCTTCTGACCCAAAAAAAATGCCCCAGTGTCTAGATGCAATAGAGATTTTTCAGGTTTTAGATGAGCACTTTGGGTCTATATGAAGCCATGAGTATTTGGTGAGTTAGTTTTGAAGAAAAGTTCATCAGTACTGTAATCGAACCGGGGGAGGTCACCTTGATTATGTCGGTTGTATACCGGGGTCTACCTTTGGGTGGTGGTCATCCTATCCCGTGGTTATCAGGGAGAAGTATGGTATGTATAGTAGGTGCTTGCATCAGTCATCATTCATCGATTTTCGATTTCATTCTGAGGAGTATCTGAAGGGCTTCCGATTTATCATCCAAAACAAAAAAATAGAAGAGGGGGGTAAGGCTCAGTGATGTGGGGAATAGTTTGTATCCAACACATTAAAAAAGGAATGAGTAACAATATTTTCTTAGAGGGGATACGGGGTTCCATGATTGAGCTCTCTATCATGTTTTGGTACCATCAAAATCTCACATTCTATGGTTAGCAGGAGTTTGTCCTCCTCCCACCACGTTACAATGACATCTAGTAGTATGGGGATATTAGGGAGGCTCTCGCAGCTTGCTTATGCACTTCTAGTAAAGTTATAAGAGATGTCCTCACGGTCTGCTTATGCTTCCCTGAGCTCATTGACTTGTTCATTCGTCGTAATGCTCTCACTCAATTTTTTTAGATATATATACTTTTTTTAAAGCATCCTGCTAGCGCAAGAATAATGAGTCTTGATTGAACCTAGCATCTTCACTTTTTTTCATGCTCTAACATCTACTCTAATGGCGGGGGAAGGGAAATAAGAGTCGGGTATTACTTATGCTTTTGAAAGAGGTTAGGTATGTCACTAGTCCTTTGATCAGATTGCCTGAATAAGAAGGTAGACAATAAATTGGAGGTCTTAAGGATATTCCAAAAATTGATGGCATACGACAAATGAATGGGTCGTGACAACTACGAGAGTGATAAGTATAAGTATTTAGCCACAGGATGTGATGATCACAAGGCTAAAGGTAGTATTTTCTAAGGTACATGGTGTTTCAAGGGCTAAGGAGTTTTTCCCCATCTTGGTTCTCAGTTTGCATGAATTCCCAGGGTATGCGGCTGTTATAACATAGGGGCCTTCCCAGTTTGGTTTTAGTTTTCCTTTCGGATGGGCGTGCTTGGAAGGCATGATTTTCTTCAAGACTAATTCTCTAATATTAAAGGTTCATTCGAGGACTTTCTTATCGTAAGCCCTGGCCACTCTCCTCTGATATACCTGAGCATGATCAACTGCCCTTAGATGTGTCTCATCGAGTTGTTCTAGCTGCATGAGTATGGCAATTCTCCTATCATCTAAGGATAGCTCATCATCGAGTTGAATCCATAAAGATGATACTTATATCTCATATGATAGGATTGCCTCCATCCCATAGGTAAGGAGGTAAGGAGTTTGGCCAGTGGCCGTACGAATAGAATTTCTATAGGCCCAGAGTACTTTTGGTAGTTGTTTGAACCAATCAACTCCATTGCTCGTCTCTACTGTGTGTTTCAGAATTTGAATCAGTATTTTATTTATAGCTTTTGCTTATCATTTTCCTTGAGGGTAGAACGGTGATGAGTGATGTAGATTGAAGCCGGACTTCTTGCATAACTTCTTTATCTTCTCTGTGATGAACTGCAGTCCGTTGTTAGTGACAAACATCCTGGGTACTCTAAACCTGGTGATAATATTTCGAACGATGAACCTCACGAGTGTTGAAGCGGTGATTTTGACGTAGGATTCAACTTCTGCCCATTTGGTGTAGTATTTAATTGTCGTAAGTATGAAAGCATGCTTATGAGTATTCCCAACTATGTCTATGAAAGGTCTGATGATGACAAAGACCCACATCGAAAATGGCCATGGCGAGGTCATAGTGTTCAATGAAACTGATGGAGCTTTGAAGAGTGTGGTGTGTTCTTGGCATTGTTTACAGAATTGGACGTAAAGGTGGCAGTCTCTTATCATTGTCGGCCAGAAGTAGCCTTATCAAATGATTTGGTCGACGAGTCTCTGTCTACCAGTGTGGGCACTGCAGGCATTGGCGTGTGCTTCTCGGATGATGTATTATCCTTCGATAGCTGTGACACATCATAGCAGTACTCCTTTGGTGAAGGCTTCCTTGTATAATATTTCACCGAGTATGCAGAATCGAGTGTATCGGTTCCTTATAGTCTTCCGTTCGATCTTTGTGGTGAATGGGAGGATGTGTTTATGCTTCAGAAAGTTTCAGATGTCGAAATACCATGGTTGTCTGTCACCAGTTGGTGATTTTTCAAACCTGAACATAGCGACTGCGATTTCCAAATTGAGGTGATTTTTCAAAGTGACTGCTTCATTTGGTCCTGTGCTTGTGGGGAGGATTGGTCATTCTCTCTTAATGGTCCATGCTACCTCATGGGCAGGTACAATCAGCTTTTTGATGAAGGTCTTGGTACTTTGTCTGATGGGTATTTGGATGACCGAGGCTAATGTGGTAAGGGAGTTTGCGAGCTCATTCTGTAATCTAGGGATGTGCGTTAAAGAGATTCGTTCAAATTTCTTTACCAAACATTGAGCGGTTTCTAGATATGCCATCAATCTCCTTTCCTTGGTTTTCCATTCTCCTATAACTTGTGAGATTATGAGCTTGAAATCACCGATGGTCTTTAACTGTTTAACGCCTAATTATAGTGTTGCTCGTAGTCCAACTATGAAAGCTTCATATTTCGTGACATTATTAGTGGCAGGGAAGTCTAGTTGAAAAGTCAAAGGTATGAAGACTCCTTCTAGGGTTTGCAGGATTATACTGATGCCTTTTCCTTTGTGATTTAGAGCACCGTCAAAATAAAGGGTCCATGACATCTTATCAGGCTATTCGTTATTAATTATTAGTAGGGTTTCATCATGGAGATCCATGTATATGGGCTCATTGATCAGGAGTGAGAGATCTGTGAGGTAGTCGGCGATTGCTTGCCCTTTGATCGACTTCTGCGTGATGTAAGTGATATCGAATTCTTATAATAGCATATGCCAGCAAGCGATCTTTCCTGATATTGCGGGCTTTTCGAATGCATACTTCAGAGGGTCCATTCGGGCTAGTACTAATATCTTATGTGCTCCGAAGTAGTGTCGTAATTTGGTTAAGGCCCACACCAATGTGAGGCAGGTCTTCTCCATTAAAGTTTATTTTTCGTTCGTACTCAACCATCGTCCTACTAAGGTAGTAGACAGCCTTCTCTCTCTTGCTGTCTTCTTCATATTGTCCAAGAATTACTCCCATTGCTTTATAATTTACTGAGAGGTAGAGTATTAGAGGTCTTCCGGGGATTGGTGGTGATAGTATTGGTGGGTTAAGGAAGTACTTTTTTATGTTGTTGAAGGCTTGCTAGCACTGGTCATCCCATTTATACTTGTTTCTTCCTTTAAGTAGTTTGTAGAAAGGATCACATTTGTCTAAATGCTGGGAGATAAATCTCTTGATGAATTACAATCTTCCTATCAGGCCTCATAATTCTTTGATATTACTGGGAGGTGGCATCTCAAATATGGCTCTGACTTTTATAGGGTCAACTTCGATTCCTCGTTTGCTGACTATGAAACTGAGTAATTTCCTGAAGGTGACCCCGAAGACACATTTCATTAGGTTCTTTTTTAGCTGGTACTTCTTAGCTCTTTGTAGCACCAGTCGGAGTGCTTCAACATCTCCTGCCCGTGTTTAGGACTTCACTAATATGTCATCGACATAGACTTCTACACATTTATGCATCATGTCATGGAAGATAACCATCTAGTGCATTGATACGTGGCTCCTACATTCTTGAGCCAAAAAGGCATGACAATGTAGGAGTATGTTCCCCATAGTGTGCTGAAAGAAGTCTTCTCTTGGTCAGACTTTGCTAATTTGATCTGATTATACCTGGAGAAACCGTCCATAAAAGATAACATCTCATGTCTAGCGGTGTTGTCGACTAGAGTGTCAATGTGTGGAAGTGGGAAGTCGTCTTTTGGCCATGCCTGGTTGAGGTTTCAGAGGTCAATGCAAACTCGTACTCTACCATCTTTCTTAGCAATGGTACTATATTGGCAACCCCATTTGGGGTAAAGGACGAATCGGATGAACTTGGCATTGTGCAACTTGTCAACTTCCTCTTTAACTTGAAGGGCTATTTTGTTGGTGCATCCTTCAAAGTTTCTGCTTAACAGGCTTTGCATCAGGTTCCAAGACAAGACGATGTTTTACTAAATTTGGGTCTAGACCAGGCATATCGTCATAGGACCATGCAAAGGAGTCGAGGTGTTCTTATAGGACTTGTACGATTTGTTGGCATTCCATAGAGTTGAGTGTTGCACTAATTAATAGCTTATTGGGTTTCTCTGCAGTGCCAAAGTTGATTTCTTTTGTAGGTTCTGCGACAGCTTGGGTTTGCTCGTCGAAACACTTGATGACATGTTGGAAGTCTTGTGCCTCCTCAGTGATTGGTGTTCTTTCTTCATGGTCAGTAAGCTCGTATACTATAAAATTGCTACACTGGGGATTTGATTTTGCGAAAGGTAGCCCTTCATCGACACAATTTATGATTGAGACATCTTTCGTAAGGTGAAGGTCAAGGCTATTGATCCTTTTATCAAAGTCACGAAGTATCTGATCTGGTATGATTACTGGCTTATTGTTTAGCCTAGACGCCTTGCGTTTACGCGCAGGAGAGGGGACAGAAATATTAGGAGAAAATTCTCCTCATTGGTCGCAAAATTGATTCGGGATGAAGGGTTCCCTTCCTTTTCCAAGGTTTTCTGATTTTTTTAAATTTTATATTTCTGAACTTTTAGGGTTTTCTGCTTTTTCTATTTTTTTTATTTTTAATAGTAGATATGGTAATAGGTCGATCGCCTCAAGTGGCGCTGGGAAAGTTGCTTCCTCTAACTAAGGGAGTGAGATGGCTGCTAGAGCCGTCCGGGCGCTTCTTCGAGAAATGTGGACTTGTTCTGAATTTGACATTTTTTTCTTTTAGAGTGTTCGTCTGATGAGATCTTTTGAATAGGTGACGCTGGTGATAGTGGCACTAACATTCGAATTTTCTCTGTCACATTAACTGCCTCATCTTCGAAGAAGCTCTAGAGATCGTAATCGGTCAAACTATCATCCTCTGAGTTATGTTGCCATTGCTCTTCCCTTGAACTTCATAGTATTAGGATGAGCAACATGTTCTATAGCGAGGTTGATAATGGCAAGAAATGAAGGGAGATTCCCAAGGGCACTCACATCCTTCTGAGTCAGAGTCAAAGCCGGTATTGAACTCTTCTTCCTGATCTGGTGACGGCTGAAGCCCTTGGTTGGTCTGCTCTGCTAACTCAAGTGCAGGGAGGTCTATCCAATAGTCCTCGTCATCACTTTAAGGAGGTTGCCACTCTTCCTTGAGTGATTTCCAAAATATTTGGAGTTGTGGTGCGTTTGGGGATGGAGGAGTGTCTAGTTTGAGTTCTTCCTCGAACTCAATAAGAGCGATGTGAGTATTTTCTTTGGGGTCGACTAGATGGCTATTGGAATTTTCTTCTTCCTGCGCCAGTAACTGAGCCGATAGGCCATTACTTGCTTCTTCCATTACGAGGTCAGAGTCATTGGATCCTACTATTGTTGAATGTCGAATCCAGTTAGCGGAACATTCTAATATGTTGGTGCATGCCCTACAGCGGGGTTGGTATGAGTGAGCGACACAAGGGGAGTCCCACGGACATTCCCATCCTTCAAGGTCAAGGCCGAGGCGGATGCTATGTGAGCTAAAATTTTCTTGTGGGGTGTCATCCTCTTCCCATATTGAGTGTAAGCACTCTTCACCATCTTGCAAGGCAGCTATGTGAAAATCTTCATCATTGGTGGATTCCTAATCTTCTACTTACAGCTCGAGTTCTAGGGGTTCTTCTTTTCTCTCTTCTGTAAACTCCTTAGTGTCAAACAAGGGCTTGATTCCAATGAGTGGCTCGTCAATATCGTCATTTAGATTCATTAAATCATTAAACGCTTTAGCCATTCGTTCGATTTTTGCTTCTTAAGAATCAGTGAAGGACACTTCCTTCTGCCTTGACACATTTGATTTCTCAGTGGTCCCGTAGATGAAGTGGTCATATAAAGACCATTTTGGTGAGGTAGGGAACAAGTCGGCTTGTGGGCTGTCTGATTGGTAACCTAACCCTGTGTGTTTGTATATTTTCCTTGGGACAACAAGTCCTACATGACCTTGCTTGTTTTTATTGAGTTCTGTGTGGGGAATGTACCCGAGCTGATACATAGGTCCCAACCTTTCATGGCAGTTAGGTTGATGTTGTAGAGTTTGGCGAGGTCTGGGCCAACCTCTCTTCTCGCTAACTTTTGTTGATGCATTGAGGGAAAACTAGGAGGGGTAGGGGGACGAACTTCCACAATGATTGCCTCATCGGGAATTCGAGTCTTCTGAATGTGGCCCATGTTCAGCATAAAATCATGGGCAGTCGGAATACTTGCCACGTAATCAGTGTCCATCTACTGGAGGGGTGCATTAGCATAGATATGGACAATGGAGTCCTCATACGGGAATTTGATGCATTAGTGGTATGTGGATGCAACAACCTTCATTGACTTTAACCATTTTCTTCCTAAGATAGGATTGTAAGTACTGGGACAATCAGAAATATGGAAAGTAACGTCTTTTATTATAGGTCTGAGGTGAACCTAAAGTTTGATAGTCCCTTTCGCGAAATGACGTGAGCAGTCATAAGCTATAAGAGATGGTGTTGAGGGCCTGAAATCATGCTCTGTGTATTCGAGCATTTTTAACATTGTAATCGGGCAAATATTGAGCCATGTTCGTGTATCGACCAATGCATGGGATACGGAGAATCCTCTAATTATAACTATAAGGTATATGGGAGCTGAACTTCCTTGAAGTGACTCTTTAGGGATGTCTGCATCGGTGAAAGTGAGTGCCGAAGGTTACACCATGACCGAGGCAATTTGATGTAGCTCATCCAATGTCGTGTCCTCATCAACTTGTGTGTCTTCAAGCATCCTAATTAGCAGTCGATAATGGTCAGGCAATTTCTTGATAAGTTCTAATATTGATATCTGGGCCGGGATCATTTGAAGATGTCGTAGAAGGTCATATTCTTATCTTGGCTCGAGTGCAATTTCTTTGCCTGGCCGATGAGCCTTGGGTGCGGATGGTTAGAGTGGTTTAGGTGCCGAGAATGGTGAAGGGATAATGTGAGGTGGGGGTGGCAAGTAACTTCTCTTTCTCTCATGTTCCCCTCTGGTGGTTGCATGTTCGTGAAATCCTTATTTCGAGGGAAAGGCGGAGGTGGGTAATTGGCTCCTGACTTAAGGATCAGGCAAGTTGGTTATTGACCGAGCCTGGTGTTGCTCGACATTGATGTATTTATGAAGGGAGTGAAATTCAAGGACGGAGCAAGTATTTGCACTATGCCACTCCAAGGTGGGAGGTACTGTGTGTAATCCTCTTCTTCTAGGAAAGCAGAGACCAGCATCTCTCATAGGTCAGGATGTTCTTCTTATTCCCTCTCTTCTGCATCAGGTAAACACTCAGTCTTTGTCTTATCTTCTTGGCTTGGAGTCTTTCGGGTAACACTGTTAACCCATGCAATGATTTAGACTGTCGTTTGAAGAACATGATCTTCATACTCGAGCTCTGAATTGGACTGGGGGAGCGGTGATTATGTTGATTCAAGATTTGGAGGGGTTGAAGGTTCTGGTGGGTAACTATGGAGGAATGGTCTTCGGGCCCTAAAGGAAACGACTTGTATCTGAGTGAACATTGGGTAAGGAGGTGGGCTCCACGGGGCAATTTGAGTAATCAAGGCTAAGGGATGCGGGGGTGAAGGAGCTCTCATAGGGGTGGAAAAAGTGTTGGAAGGTTGAAGACTAGTGATTAAGGTGGAGGGCTGGAAAGAGGATTGACCGGGAAGGTCCACGGTGGTGACCTGGGCTGGTGTTCCTTAGTTGTGATTGGGCATGGGATTATTAATAATTCTTAAGTTCTGTTGGGGTTGATTATTGTTAAGGTTAGGATTCCTGAGCGCTTCCCAGTCGATTTATTTTTGGTCATTCATGTCATAGATTACATCCCGGAGGACCCAGAAGTCTTCTAGATTGTGTCCCCCATATCAATGGAATGTGCAGTATTTACTATAGTCTAGATTTGTCGGCCATGGTTGGGTTCTTTCCTGCCGGAATCAGAGGAGATTCTGGGTATTGAGGAGATGAAAGATGTTAGGGATTGTAACAGGTAAAAGGGATAGTGTTCCCGCCTCGGCTGGTAGGGGCCTCTAGTTGGGTTGAAGATTTATGATGGGGGTACGTTATTAAAATTTTGTGTGAGGACTGGTTGATTCTATACAGTATTCTTGTTTTGGTAGGCGTTGGGGTATTGGTTCCTATTCTGGTATTGGCCATGATTGTGGTTTTGCTCATGGTTTTGGTTCACATACTGTTGTTGATTCGTACCTTGATTTTGGTTTGTGTACCGTTGCTGATTTTTATTTTGCCCTAAGTTTCTCGGTTGGGAGTTTTCGTTCCCGGAGTTCTACCCTTGGTTGACAACAGTGTTAACCTACTTGATTCTTGAGGCTTTCTTGTTATTTTTTTACTTTGATTCAATAGAAGAGCCTACTTTCGACGTGACTATGGATAGGGTGAGGTCTCTGCCTTTGATGTATTGTGCTAGTCGGGAGGCCTGGGAGTGGAGTGCGGTGAAGTAGGGACAATCACTTATGACAAGCATGCTCTTTAATGCTTCTCTAGTATTATCGATGATAATGTCAACCGAGACTTTCTCTTTCATTGAAGTGTCAGTCCTGGTAGCGAACTTCCCCCATCTTGCGATGAAGTCGGCTAACTCTTCATCGGGTCCTTGCTTTGTCACCATTAGATCGCTGAGAAGGACTATGTCTCGGATCAAGTGTTTTTACTGGTCTAGGAATTGACCGATTAAATCGTCGAACATATCTATCTTATACAACGGGAGTCTCGAAAACCAATCTAAAGCTTCCCATTTTAATGAGCGTTGGAAATAATGGATGAGAAGTCCTTGATTATTGCGTATGGGTCAATAGTCATTGCAAAAGAGGGCCAGGTGACGGTTTGGATATCCTGTGCCGTTATACTTAGTGTTTGAATCCCATTGGTAAGATAAATTCGACATCCCGACAAAATTTTTCGAACCTGAATGAGTGACCAGGGCGTTCTCTCTTGGCCATATATTCATCGAGCATCTTGGGGAGATCTTTAATCTTGATGGTTCCGTCTTTTGGAGAAACCCACGAGCAAACCTTGTCTAGAGAATCATCGTTGAAGAATGTATGAGTAGGTTATCTCAATGATGAGGCGCGAGCTGACACCGTGCTCGGGGTAGGAGGCGGCCTTTCCTTTTATTCTTGTTCTTCTAAATATTGTCATGTCCTAATGGCCTCATATGCGGCAACTAGTCCTCGAAGCAATTCTTTGGTGTCATCATCTCCTCTTTGTATTCTCTAGACACTGTGTTCTATAGTTTATTGGGCAGTGACGCTTTGTCCAGTGTTACTATCTCTCCCATTATGATTATTACCAGTGTGCGGGGTAGAAAAGAGATTTTTCATATCACCAGCCATGTTAATCTCAGGTTGTCATAGGTTGGAATCGTAAATTGATTCTTCCTCGTATACAGGGTTGTCATGATATCCCCACAACAAAGGGTCTCCTAAACTCACTCTTCATATATCGGACATCTCGAGTCTTTGACGAAGACTCATATATTCAAGGGAATTAGAAATAATACAATGGAAAGAAAAAGTAGAAAAATAAAATAAAAACTACCTATCTAAGAAGGAAAGAGTTTAGCAAAAGCGTCCCATCGCGATCACCAGTCTATTGGTGTGCACTTTTCCTGGGTTCCAATTCTGTCTTGAGAGGACTCTGGCAATGCAGTATTTGAATGTTGAAAATAAAGGGAGATTCTAGAAAGATTCCTAGTTTGTTGCGATCACCTGCTACAAATATTTAATGACGCTGCAACACGTCAGTGATCTCGCTTTGGAGCGGGTATGGGTTACTTCTTTACTGAATCGTCCGCTAGCAGACGTCAGCAGCAATGACTCTTCTTTTATTTTAGATAGTTTAGTTTTCCTTCTTTCCTTATTAATGCTATAATTTTAATTGGCTTGAATTTCCTGTTCTACTATAAGTCTGACTATATGAATTTATTGTAGTGAGGAATTAATCTTAGTATCCTAATCCTAGTGTAAGTCTATTTGGTTTAAATATTCTAATCTTATTAGAAGTCTAATTAATTAAGTCTCCTAGTCCTATTAGGAGTCTAATTAATTCAAGTGTTGTGATCTTATTAGAAATCTACTTAATTTAGTTTCCTAATGCTACTAGAAGTCTAATTAATATTAGTCTCCTAATTGTACTAGGAATGCAAATATATTAATTCTAGTGGAACTCTAATTAAATCAAGCATGCTAATTGTACTGGGATCCCGAGTAAAACAAATATATCACTTTTACTGGAATTCTAATTAAAGCAAATATACTAGTTCTACTGAAATTCTAATTGAAGCAAGTATACTAATTTTACTGAAATTCTAATTAAAGCATTTGGACTAATTTTTCTAAAATTCCAATTAAAGCAATGAATTAATTTTACTAAGAATCTATTAAAGCAAATGAACCAATTTTACTAAAATCAAATTAAAATAAAGGGACTAATTTTTATTAACTCTAATCAAAGCAATGGATTAATTTCACTAAGAATCTAAGAAAAGTGGTTTTGGGCCCGTTATGTTAAGGAGGATTGACCTCGTTCCCGAGTACCCTCCGTAAGCTCCCTTGGGCAAATCGGGTGGCTGAGATTAAAGCAAATTGAATATTTGGATTATAATATAGTATTTTTTTGGAATTTTCCAAGTTGATTTTGGATTATAATTATGAATTAAATTATGAAACTAAAAATTAAGAAAACTGAATTATAAATTGTGGAATTAAAAATAGAGTTTAAAATGTAAGGACTGAATTCGGGACTGAAATCAGAAAAATCTGACCGTATGATTAAAGACTAGTTCTAGAAACTAAGAACTAGAACCAGAGATTAATGATAGGACTAGAGATTGAGATTTAAAAACACAATTGAAGTTGGTGGTCGGTGATTAGGCTATCAGATTAAGGACTGGTTCTAGAAGCGATGAACTAGAACCAGATATTAAAAATTATGGTCTAAAAAAGGGTGCTACGGTCTAGGACTGAAAATTTAATACTAATAGTTAAAACTAAAAAAAAAATACTAACTAAATCTAAGAACTAAAATAATAGAGTCGGAAACTAAAAGCTAAATTCTTACCTAATGCCAGGACGATAGAGAGGAATCTCAAAATTCGATGCTTTGGATCCGGAAGACTTGAAACTCGAATCTCGAAGTCATTGTTGTGTTTTTCTCTCTATTCGCTCTCTGTCTCTCTATTTTGTTTTTCCTCCTTTGAGGTCAAAATAAAAAGTTCTTTTATAGGGTTTTATCCAATTACGCGCCCTGTTTCAGGTGTTTAACTGAATTGTGCGCTGGTAGCCTGGTGCTTAATCGCTTTGAGTCGATCACCGACTCAGTGAGCGATCGGCTGACTAGGTTATTGTTTCAGCCTGTGTTCAGCCATGTACTACTGTTTCAGTGCATGGCTCTCATATAAGGGTTAGGGGGTCTGAACCATAGAGCCATTGTTTCAGCCTGTGTTCAGCTATATACTATTGTTTCAACATATGGGTCTAAGCCACAGAGCTATTATTTTAGCCTGTGTTCCGCCATATACTATTGTTTTAGCATATGGTCGCCATATTAGGGTTGTGAAACTTTCAGAGAAGGTAAGTCCTTTCCGAAAAGTTACGGGCAAGGTCAAAGGTTGACCGAATAAATTTATATATTCCGAGAGGGAAAAATGAGGGTATCTACAGTGGTTCAGATCATCACTCCCCATGGGACAAACTCTTACTTCATAAAACTTGCTACAACAGGCCCTAGATTCTTGCAGGATTGTGCGTTTGGTTTTGTGCTAGTGTTCAACAATTTTTGGTTTCATTTTATTTTATTTTGTCATCATTTTATGTGCTTCTTTATCATCAGTTTTAAATAATAAAAAAACACACTTCTGAAATCCAACATCCTCCTTCTTCAGATTGTGGTTATCAATCACAATCTTCAGCTATCGGATATTTACAAATTTCAAATACTGTTATGCTATATCTCAGTCTTCTAGCATTGGTCATCAATCAAAACTAGCATCCTTCAATATAGATTTATACTAATCTTTAATCTACTAGAAATTTGGGCGTCAATCAAATTCCAGAAAGTTAAAGATGAAAAATAAAAACCATTACACTAATCTGCAAACCTTAACCTGAGTCGTCAATTTAAATTAAAATTTGAAGATATTTACAAAGCAGGAAATAGCAAGAAAATAAATCTAAACTAGAAAGCAATCAAAATTGTTTCTTTCATCCCTCAGCCATAGTCGTCAATTGCTTCTGAGAAACTATATATATCTATTGTAAACTTCCAGCTCTCAATCCCAGTCATCAATTATGATTGAAGAACCTTGGATATCTAAACTAAACTACTCTAATGATCGAAAGAAAACATAACCTCAATTGTCAATTGATGCTGAGAATTTCTTCGATGATTAATTCCTATACCAAGCCCTCTTATTTATAGATCATAAGGGGTCAGTTTACAAAACTCCTAATTTTAATAAAAGAAACTATTAAAATAAAAGTATCCTAATATAACTCTAATTCTTAATTTTATCTTTCGTTGCTTTCAACAGTTGATGTACTTCTGGATTGTTCTCCTTTATTTCAATAGTAGAGTCCTTTAAGAGTCTTCTTCGTCAATCTTCTCAGTTCCGTGGTTGGCCAGACTTCTAAGTCAAGAATTCTTCTAATTTGGTGCATGGCGGTGTAAGTTCACGGGATCAGTAGCTTCATAAGGTGTCCTTTTGTAAAATCGTAAATCACGATTTTCTAGCCTTTAACACAGCTTCCTATAGAATGATTCTTTATTTACGATTCATCATCTTTTCTGTTGCTTCACTTCATAAGAGGCTTACTTCTGCACTAGTGCTTGCCATCCCAACTGACACTAGAGGGTTTGTGGTGTATAGCACATCACATAACGGGTTAGGTTGTGTGCTTAATCAGAATCAGAAGATTATTGCCTATGGATCAAGACAACTCATGGATCATGAAAAGAATTATCCTACACATGACCTTGAAGTTGTTGTGGTGATCTTTGCATTGAAGATATGAAGACATTATTTATGTGGGGAGACTTTTGAGATATTCACAAATCATAAGAGTCTTAAATACTTGTTCACTCATAAGGATTTGAATATGAGGCTGCGAAGGTGGATCGAATTTCTCTTAGATTATGATTGCTCCATTTCATATCATCCAGGCAAGGCGAACGTAGTGGCAGATGCATTGAGTCGTAAGAGTTCGGCTTAGTTAGCAAATCTTGTTATGGGAATACGACAATGGAAACTTTTGAAGGTTGTTTCACTATACGACGCTAAGATCGAGGTGTAAAAGTCAGGAGTCTTGGTAGCGAACATAGCTATCCGATCGACCATGTATGATGATGTGTATGAGCTACAGATGAAAGATGTCGAACTAGTGATGATTAGACAGGGGGTAACTGAGGGTATTAGACCAAATTTCTTCATCAGGGAAGATGGATCATTATTATTCAGAGGGCATCTTTGTATACCGACCAATGCCGATCTGAGGCATAACATACTAGAAGAGGCGAACAAATCCAAGTATGCGATTCATCCAGGTGGTACTGAGATGTAACAAGATCTAAGGAAAAGTATATGGTGGAGAGGTTTGAAAAAGGATGTTGCTGAGTATGTTTCGAGGTCCTTAGTGTGTCAGCAGGTGAAAGTGGATCATCGACATCCATCAGGTTTATTGCAACCTCTACCAATACCAGAGTGGAAGTGGGAGTCAATTTCTATGGATTTTATTGTGAGATTACCAAGAACAACAAAGGGACACAATGCAATATGGGTTGTCATAGACAGACTAAGTCTACCCATTTATTGCCTTACAATACCTAATATACTGCAAGTAGACTTGCCGAGATGTATTTAAAGGAGATCATTAGATTACATGGTATTCCGGCAAGTATAGTATCAGATCGTGATCCGTTGTACACATCACATTGTTGGCATAAATTCCAAGAGGGAATGGGCTCAAGGTTGGACTTCAGCTTAGCATTCCACCCCCAGATGGATGGACAAACTGAAAGGGTAAGTCAAATTATTGAAGATATGCTCAAGGCATGCATGCTTGATTTTAGAGGATCATGGGATCAGCATTTACCTTTGATCGTATTTGCATATAATAACAGTTATCAGAGAAGCATTGGTATGGCTCCCTATGAGGCATTGTATGGGCAAAGATGTAGATCCCCTCTAAATTGGGAAGAAAAGGGAGAAATATTTATTTTGGGTCTAAAAATTCTTGTAACTACTAATGAAGTGATAAGTTGGATCCGCGAGAGGTTAAAGATTGCTCAGAGTAAACAGAAGAGTTATACAGATATTAAATGTACAAGTGTGGATTTTCATATTAGAGACCATGTATTCCTAAAGATTTCACCTTTGAAAGGTGTAATGCATTTCAGGAAGCGTGAAAAACTTAGCCCACACTACATTGAACCATTCGACATTTTGGGTCAAGTTGGTGAAACTGCATATCGGATTATGCTACCTCCGCAATTAGAGAGAGTACACGATGTATTCCACGTATCCATATTGAGGAAGTACGTAGGGGATCTGACTCACATCATTGATGAGCAACTGATTAAACACCAACAAGAAGGCTTCAGCAAGAGGCATAGTAGTTGAAGAGGTGATAAAGTAAACTAATTTGAACAATGTGGGTGGTTGTGTGGTTTCCCATGCTCCAAGAACAAGTAGAACCCTCTTAACAGTTGTCTCCCTCCAGACGTTCTTGGCAGTGACCCTGCATACCGACCAGAAGGGAGGTCTGCCAAAGTCACATCATGACATCAACGAAGACACAAAACATACAAATAATAAAACCAAACCCATTGTCCCACCGCATAACCTAGAATCCATCAAAAAGTAGAAAAGACCAGCATTGCCCCATCATGGCATCAAGGCAACCAGGAATTACAAACACAAAATGTCCCATCGCATAATCATCAGGTCCCATAGCAATCCACCATAGCATGCAACCAGAAGGGAGGCTCAACCAATATCCCATAGCGAAAAGCAAACTCGAACCTGCCAAATGTCCCATCGCAAAAACTATAAGTGAAACAGATTAGTGAAAAAACCACCTAGCTATCCAGCTCAGAATGGCATTCTGCCCAAATCAGGTAAGTGTCACCCTCTCTTCACTCGATATTCTCTGTAAATATAATTATTCTAATATTAAGTCAAACATTTTCAAAACCTAACTCTCCTAATTCACAAATCATTGTAGTCCTCCTATAAGAGAAAATCATCAATATCCGCGAGAAGGTTAGAAGGTGTGTCCGACATATCGAGCGACGTCTTGGCAACAAAACAAAGGTCGGGTCCCCAAATCCGGTGCCGATGGATCTGCTTAGTGATGTCTCGAAAGCAACATTTTTTTAAGTTTTTATCGAATTGATCTTAAAGTTAGAACTCGAACTTTCAAAACTCCCTGTCTATCAAACTTTCACCTCTCATCAACCCAATCCTTTCCTTCCCCTGGGAAATTGAGCACCGAGTATACTCAACTTTGAGAAATCACGAATGTCCACTGGAAAGGGATCCCTGATACATCGTTGGTGTTAGAAATGACACATCTAGTCTGACATGGTTTGTGAAAGCTTTTGCCATTATATTACATCATATTACCCGATCACGTGACCTCATATCTTGATATTCGTGTGACGCCACTAGTACCTCTTTTGTGTCAATTTCCCCCATTTGACTACGATATTCAGAAGGTCGTGATATGGGACGGGATGCAATATGCACTCGTGTCTTTGGATACACCTCTCAACTGCTACCAAGAGGCACACCAATATCCTTTATTTAGCTTGCGCCGACAGATAAGAAAACCAAACATTTCATGTTAGCTCCCCATTTTAAACTTGTGATCTTGCAAAGAGACGAGAAGGCACCTTGAAAGGGAGTGCCTACTTCTTCAACACACTTTTTCTACACAATAATGCTCCAAAGATGGGCATTTGTAGACACCCCATTTTTGCCCTCTCGGAGTGTACAAACCTGTTCGGTTAACCATTGACCTTGCCTATGACTTTCGAAAAGGAACCAATCCTCTCCAAAAGTCTTAGAACCCATTAAATCCCACACTCGCAACTCATACACTACACAAATGGTGTATGGGAGAGTTCTAAGTTAAAATCTCAACCCATTGACTTGGACCAGACTTGGCCAGGGAGGGTCCCGAATTACGTTCCTAAACACAAGCGCACAATTAGATTGCACGCAAGACTCCCTACACGCAATTAGTCCACCTGCACTAGGGGCACATCTCGCGTGCACCGAGCTAAGACCCCAATTGCACACCTAATCCCATGGGGGAAATTTGATCACATTCATCCCTGGAAGCGTGTAATTGGTCTAGACTTGGACTGGGATGTTAAATCGTAAGACTGCTCTAAATCCCCAATTATGCACATGAGTCCATGCACATAATTCGATTATGTGCATGACCCCATGCGCGTAATTAGTTCCAAGGAATAATGGAACGAGGATACGCGACTGAGCCAGTCAGCTTGTTAGTTTGAACTCAGTGACCTACTTTCGGGCAATTAAGCTCATGGTTCCATGCATGCAATTCAATTATGTGCATGGCTCCATGCTCGCAATTGCTCAATTGCTTACACTCCCCCATGTAGGTAATTACCTGTATACCTATAAATAGGGCCCTACCCCACAACCATTCAACACAATTATCACACACAATTCTCTCTCTCAAGCTTCTTCCTTTTAAAAAATTTGAGGTTCTCTCAGAGGATTTCAAAGAAAGGGTTGAGCTGCACTCCACAAACTCTTCTCTAGAAACCTCAAGTAGTCAAGCTAGTGGTACTGGCTGGCTAGCCTCGACTCTCGAAGGAGTATCAAAGGAGTAAGTTCTTAGCCTTAGATCCCTAGGAAACCCCAGCCAAAATTCTTAGCCTAGAGCAAATTAGGTCCCTAACTCCTCTTAGTATTTCAAAAATAACTTTAGCCTCGCCAATTTGCCGAAGGGAGCTTACGGAGGATACCCGGGAACGGGGCCGATCTTCCCAAGCATAGAGGGCCACTACCCCCCTTTTGGATAGTTCCCAGTAGGAAACTAAACTAGATAGACCTTAGGAAACCCATAGCTGCTGATGTTGGTCGGTTGATGTATAGTAAAGGAGTTCAACTTGTCTCCTGCTAAGCGTGATCAGTGATGTGTTACAACATCGATAAATATCTATAAATGGCGAGCACATCAACTCAGGTATTCCCCATTTAAAATTTACCTTCTTTTATTTTGTTGCATTTAGATATTTTCTTTTATTATTATTCCATAGTCTTTCCCCCCATCGCAACCAGATCCGCTTGGACCAAATTGGGCCACTTATTCCAAGACCCAAAAGGGACCTAGAAAAAGCACGTACTAACAGTAACATCATCGAAGCACACAATTAGATCTTTAAGGTGCTCGTGATACAGGATTAACTTCTCATCCTTCATTTTCCAATCTCTGTTGGTCTGGCATATGATCAACTGTGAGTGTAGACACTTCAATTTTGCCCTCTTGAAGTATACTAACCCGTTCGATCAACCTTTGGCCATGCCCACGATCTCCAGAAAAGAATTGACCTTCTTCGAAGACCTTAAAACCTAAAATACGGGGACTATATACTATATGCATAGTATACAATCGAGGTATGGGTTGAAATATCAACCCAAAAACTTGAATCCGACCTGGCCCGAGGGTTCTTCTAATTTCTCTCTATCACCCATGCGCGGAATTGATTGCACGTGTGACATAACACGCTTAATTGGTCCCAAATCGACCAAAATTCCACTCTCGTTCACCACCGAAAGTCATCAATCTAGCGCACACAGTGACACATGGAATCGATTACACATGTGAGACCACACACAGAATCAGTCTAGGCGCGGACTGGGACTCTACTTCCCAAGACCGCCTGAACTCCCCGATCTCGCACAAACCTCCCTACGTGAAATCGGATTCCACGTAGTCATATACACAAAATTGGTTCCAAAGCACACTGGAACTAGGACACCTGCTCAGCCGATCACTCCCAAGTCAGTGATAGACTCAAAGTGAATTAAGTGCATTGGACTCTGTGCGGAATTCAATTGAGCGCCTCTAGTCATGTGCACAATTCACCTATTGTGCACATAGCCCCATTTGTGAAATTAGCCTGATACCTATAAAAAGACCCCCCTTCCATGCCAAAAGGGACCAATTCTCAATCAATTCACTAGTTTAGAAATTTTGAGGTTCTCTCTGCGGCGTCGAAGAAGGGAGTGAATCTTTTCTCTAGAGTTCGCGGGGAAGGCGAGCTAGCGCCATTAGTCCACTGGCCCCGGTACTTGGAGGAGGAAGTGCCTAGCTTCAGGTAACCTATGCCCCAGTTCTTAGCTTAGCTATAATTAAATTCTTCATTTCTAGTGATTATAAAGTTGCCCCTTAACTATCCAATTTTCCCAAGGGACCTTACAGAGGGTACCTAGGAACGGGGACGATCCTCCAAGTATAGCAGGCCTCACCCCTCTTTCTATAGGTTTAGCAGGAATAGGAGACTAGACTAGATAGACTTTAGGCTACCCTCTCCAAAGTCTGAAAACCTTATAGACCTAGGACTATATGCTAAACACATAGCATACAATCGAGTATCATCGGGTCTTCAATTTTTAATCTCGTTATTTTTATATCTGGCCTATTTTGATATATCAAACGAAGTCAGATTGATACAAAATTGGTCGGATTTGAAAGCTTATCGAAGTAGCTTTCCAACGAGCCCAAAAATGTGCAATTTTGATAAGTCTTGAAGAAGTTATGGTCAGTTTTCAGAAGCTGCGCAGAAAGTAACGAATTTCAAGACTCCTAATTGAATTAAGATTAGTCTCTTTATTATTTTATTTTAGAAAATAGGATTTGTTTCTTTATTAGAAATAGGATTAGTTTCCTTATTGTTTTAAAACTTTATTTTATTATTTTAGAAGACTTAGAAATTAGATTAACACTAGGATTCAGAATTAGGATATTTCTTTTGTTTGAATTAGGAATTAGAGTTACACTAGGATTTCTAGTTTTATGCATTGTAAAAACCTATAAATAGACCCCCCTACCCCACACTCCACACATCCAATTCTCAAGTTTCTCTCCTCCAAGCTTAGGAATTTCGAGGCTCTCTCTGTGGCGTTGGAAGGAGGAAGAAGTGCTCAACTTCAGGTAATCTCTTCCTAGTTCTAGTTCTTAATTTCTAGTTCTAATTCTTAATTTCTAGTTCTAGATCTTAGTTCTTAATTTCTAGTTCTAGTTTCTGGTTTCTTAGTTCTAGTTCTTAGTTCTTAGTTCTAGTTTTAATTCTAGTTCTTAATTCTTAGTTCTCAATCCTTAATTCTTAATTGTTAATTTTTAATCCTTAGTTGTTAGTCCTCAATTTAAATTCAATCTTTAGATCCTAGTATTCATAAAATAGCCCTTAGGCACCTGATTTGCCCAAGGGAGCTTACGGAGGGTACCCGGGAACGGGGCTAATCCTCATTAGCATAACGTGCCACAACCCACTTTTCTTAATTAGAATCAGAGTAGGATTAGAAGACCAAACTATGGTCGTTGCTAGTGTTTGAGCGTGCCTAGATTTTTCTGAGGTTTCCACATTTTGTACTTAGGTGTCTGTAAATTGTAAATTGTGGATATATATAAATAGTTCTTTTATTTTTATTTTTGTGTTCTTGTTGATGTTTGGTGGTTACTAAAATTTATGTGGTGGTGTTGATATTAGTTTTTGAACAGGTTTGGGGGAGGCACAGTGAGCCTCTTTGCCCTTGATTATTCTTGCTTCTAATTTTGGGTCTTTCCCTGACTTGTCCAGAGGTTTAGTTTTTGCACTTTGGCCTCAGTCTGACCGGGTTACAGTGCTTATTTGATGTCTGATTCACACCCCACTTATAGTTCCCCTCTTGTTGTTTCTATTATTTAGGTTTTTTTTGCAATGAGGGCATAACACCACTTAAGTTTGGGGGTGTTCTGCCAAATGCATGGTTCATGATTCATACTTTTTATATTATATGTTGAATCACTGTTTTATACACCCTCAATACCATTGTTTGCATAGTTTTCTAAACCATCACTATTTATTTTATCGTAGTTTTCAAAATGTAATCAAAGATGCATGTAAATTTTAAAATTTTATTATATTCATGCCATGATAAACTGTTGTTGTTCAAGATAATTAATTCTATTGTGAACATTTAAAGGTCAATCTGAATTTCTTACCTACAACATTTTTTACACTTTTGCCATGTTTAGGTCCGGAAATCAAAAGATTAGTTCGAATCTGGAATATTAAGATTCTAAAATTGACTATACCCGAAAAGCTTTAGCACTTTTATCTCATTCTTGATGAGTGTTAAAATAAATTTGGAGTATCTTTAAAATTCGTGCTTAATTATTTTAATCTCATATGCTTTATCTGAGTTTGTTGATTATACATTGTTTATATTATTGCATTAGAACACATTGTATTTGAATTCAAAATAAATAGGCATCATTACTGAAATTTCGTCAATCTACGAAATTTATCGGGCTATTCGATTAATTCTAATTAATCTAGAGATTATACTATAAACAACAATCACCACAACATGAGATTTACGTGGAAACCAAATCACTAGGAAAAACTATGGGACCTAAGTCCACACACCAAATTCACTATGAAATAAATATTTACAAGGAGTTTCAAATGATATACCGACACATGCACATGCCCTATCAAACCCCCAAGCAACTCAACTTCCCGTCACGGGTCGCCTCAACAGTTTTCATATTTGAATGCCCTCCACACTCGTTGATGAACGCACAATGATCCACCTTGAGATCCACAAGACTATCAGTCACACACCCTAATCTCTAGGGCTCAAAACACTCAACTCACTTGAGCAAATATGATGTAGAAAATGAAGAAGAAAGGAACACCTTTTGAATAAACTACTTTTCCAATTCAAAAGTTCAAAAGGTGAAAGATGATAGAGTTCTAGGGTTTTTGCTCAAGGAAGAAGAAGCTCTCTCTAGCTTGCTTCCCTACCTCCTCTTTTCAAAACCTTTTAAACCAAACCCTAAAAGCCCCAAAAGACCAAAAAATAAGAAAAGTCCAAAAAGCCCCTTTTCCATAAAAGAGAAGTTCTGTCCCGAGGAACCCACAACACGTTGTGATTCAAGTGGCAGTGAGCTGTGGTGACAACACACTGTGAGTGTAACCACAGCCTGCTGTGAACACCACAACTCGCTGTGATAAATATCATAGCATGTTGTGAGCATTGAGAACATTCAGTAGCAACAGCTCGCTTTGGGAACAATATCTTTAGGTTATTTATAATCATGTTTTTAAGGTCTTTTGAATGATAAACACACCACAGATCAAGAGTGTCTGATAGATAAACTTGATCGATCCAAGTAGAACCCATCCATCTTGGCACACACATATCCTAAGGGATATCTACATGGATTTTGGAGTAAAACGTGACAAACAGGTTCTAACAATTACCACAGTGACAGGAAATGATCATAAGCCATCCTTGGCTCGTTTGAACCTAAAATGCCCCACCTTATATAGATTTACCTTTTTGCATCCCCTTTGAGCTTCTTGAAAATTTTACCTTTATATGTTTTTTGATAAGCCATGTCAACCATACCCCGACACCATTTCTAAAAATTTAAGCTTTACCCTTGAATCTCTGATAAATTGGGAAAGAGGGATGAGAGTAAATGGGTATGCTTTGGATAAATTCTGCTCCTATTTGCTTGGATCGAAAATAGTGGTCTTTTCAGACCACTTGGCTTTGAAATATATGTTAGCAAAGAAGGACACCAAACCAAGGTTGATCCGATGGATCTTACTTCTCCAAGAGTTCAATTTTGAGATCAAAGATAAAAAGGGAGTCGAAAATGTTCTGGTTGATCATCTATCAAAAATTCTGCCTGAAGAATCATCGGTCTCTGAGACTATCCGTGACACCTTTTCAGATGAACAGTTAATGACAATTGATACAACAAGTACAAATCTTTCTTGGTTTGCCAATATTGTAAATTATCTGGTCACTCACAGAATCCCTACCCAATGGGGTAAAAATGATAAAAATCTATTTTTCTCTCAAATAAAATACTATTTTTGGGATGAGCCACAATTGTTCAAATTTTGCTCAGATAAGGTTATCAGAAGATGGGTGCCTGAAGAAGAACAATTGAGTGTTATTAACTTCTGCCATGCTGGGGCCTGTGGAGGCCATTTCGAAGGACAAAAGACCACACACAAGATTCTTCAAAGCGGATTCTATTGGCCCTCCATCTTTCGGGACACTGCCAAATTTTATAAAGAATGCCAAAGATGCCAATAGCCTGGAAATATTTCAAGACGAAATATGATGCCACTGAACCTGACTTTGATTGTTGAAATTTTTGATGTATGGGGGATCGACTTCATGGGTCCTTTTCCCCCATCGTTCGGGTATTCATATATTTTAGTAGCTGTTGACTATGTGTCCAAATGGATAGAAGCTGTGGCAACCCGCTCGAATGACCACAAGGTCGTGGTCAAATTTTGAAAGAAAATATCTTTAACTGATTCGAGATTCTGTTAAGACCTGAAAAGTACCACTTTTCACCCCTTAACTTAGCCTTTGATTAGACCCTTAGCCATCTAATAAATGCTTGTTAAGTGTTTTCTGTAGGTAATAAACAGTAGGGCAATAAGGCCATGAATCCTGATAAGGAGCCTGTTTTGGCACCAGAAGTCCCTCAGAAGAATAAACCATGAATCCAGACCATAGAAGAGCCTCACGCAGCTGACAAAGCTCCAGAGGATTCAAAAAAATACACTTCGCGCAGTCCTCGCGAAGTCCCAAGATTTCACAAACAAGTTCTCGTGCAGTAGAGTGACAGAAGAGCTTCAGAAGCCTTGATTCGCGTAGCTCTCACGAAGTTTAGATGTTAAAGGTCGCGTAGCTCCCGCGTAGTTCAAGAAGACCCCTCTCACCCTCGCGCGGTTTGCTAAGAACAGCTGAGGAGAGAGAGCTTCAGAATCCTGCCTCGCGCAGCTATCGCGTAATAACCGCGAGATGCAAATATCAAGAGAACCTGTCGCACAGTTCAGAAAAGCCTCAATGCCTCGCGAGGATCCTTGCGAAGAGCCATTAAGAAGTGAACTTCTTGCACAGTTCTCGCGCTGTTCAGAAAGAAAGCAGTCTCACGAAAGCCAAAATTAGCCTCGCAAAGTGAAGTGGAAAGCTCGCGCAGTTCCCGCACTAATCATAATTATCAATCCAACTGCGCGAAGCCCAACCCAGCGAGAGCTTAACTGTCTACCTCGCGACTGCTCAAAGCATCAAGAAGTTGCAACCACATGACATATGAAGCTAAACTCAACCACGCGAAGACTAGAGCTACCAAGCGACAAGTCTGCAAATCGACTGCAACCTGGTGAAGCTCTGAACTCCAACTTCCATCATTCGGCAGAGGACTTTCTGGGATTTCCAAGGATTAGGGCACACACTCCCACGCTCAAATCTTCATGCATGTGCCCCGAGGCATCCAAGGATCATTATTCGGCCACGTGGCATCATTAAAATTAGGGTTTACTAACCCTAATGTGCCGCCACACCACTGTTATATAAACCTAAGCCTGGTTTAGGTTTAGGGGGATCGAGAGGGAGACTTGGAGTTAGTATTTAGAAGAGGAACTCCTATCTCAGATTTTGTAATTTTCTTTTCCGTTCTTATTCTTCCTGTAACTGTAAGTAGTTTTCTTTTTCTTCTTTTTCTTCTCTCCATGGCTCAGCACTTGCTGGCCATGCCTTTGTCTGTCTATTGAGGTTAGATTAATGGAGTTTTTGTAATAGGATTTGTACTCTTATGGGATGTGTATTTGTGAGTTGTTCTGTGCAAGGCTGCTGCCTTGTGATCCGCCATTGCTTTGGCTGTGTTTCAAAGCAATGGAGGACTGATTCTAAGGATCCAATCAGATCCAAGTGACCTGTGTGTCTGGGCTATCACAGTCCTATACAGCCTTAGCCCCACCACAGGACCCACTAGATCTGAAATTCTCATGGGAGCCTGAGCTGATAGCCTTGTGACCATGGTGGTAGCAGTAATTAACTTGTTTTATCTTGGGCTCCGTGAGGAGGATAGCTTCTGGGATAGTCTGTGACCATTTAAGTGGACAGGCTATAGCCTTAGGGTGAATCCAATCCGCCGATCCAAGATGGATCCTTCTTCCCTGAGCCTGAGCTGTTAAGCCTAGTAGGAGATTGTGCAGAGGCAGACTCCCCATATATTTGTATAGACCCGCCATCGGATGCTAGATCTGATCTAGTTATGGAGATTGTAAGCTTGTGACTGGACCATTGCAGCCCCACTCAAGCAATGGACAGCTAGATCTAGATCTAAGGTGGTACTCAATCTCTTGCTGGTTCTATGTGTCTGGGCTATCATGGTCCTATACAACCTTAGCCCCACACATAGGGCTTTAGAGGCTGAGGTTCCCTATGGATTCCCTGAGCTTGTAGCCTGGATGAAGTAGTGCCTACAATGATTAATTTGTTATGGTTCCCCTATGGGATAGTCTGTGACCATTTAAGTGGGCAGGTTATAACCTTAAGGGATTGGATCATGGCACAGGGATGAGTTGAATTCTTCCTCCTCTTTGGTGATAATGTAGCCATTGGACAGGATTTCCATAACATCATGTCTGAATCTGAGTTACAAAACTCCTCTGATCTAGACTCAATAACCTACTTCTCAGCCTTTTATATTTATTTTCCACAATCCATCCATCTTCTCAACCCTTTCTGTAGTTAACTCATTAGGCTATCTTAGAATACTTAGAATAAGTGACCTTAAACTCTCCTCCTTTTAGGACTGCCAGATCTGTAGTCAGATCTGGAGGGACTACTAGAGATGGCTCCTTTGGAGCTGTAGATCACCTTTCCCTGTGGGACAAACTCTTACTTATCAAAACTTGCTACAAATGGACCCTGTATCTTGCATGTCTAGGATTTCTCAGTTGTGCTGATTCCATCCCCTGTTTTACTCTTTCTTTGATTTTAAATTGTTTTTTTACCACCAACAAATAAAACAAGCACACTGAGATGTCGCAACAAGTTTTTGGCGCCGCTGCCGGGGAAAGATGATCTATTAGTAGACCCTTAGTTTTTGTATTTATAGTATTCTTTGTAAATGTGAATAATTGATACTGCTGATATAATTTAGAATATTTCTTGCAGATCTAGACAACAGCAGAGAAGGACATTGGACTGCATTTGGAGATTAGCTACCTCTGTTTGCAATTCTCTAACCTTTAACACTTAGTCTAGTTTCTTTGAAAATTACATAGTCGTTGTTTAATATAGTTGTAAATGTATGTCTTCTTAAATTAGCTGTAAATTTGTTAAAAAATTCATTGAATCAAGTGCAATGTGCATCCAAGGAGTTGTCCCTGCTAGTGGTGTGTTTGGATGCTAGGTAGGAGATCTCTTAGTCCTACTTTAGAGCCATTAAACCCTGAGCTAGAAAGGGGTAGAAGACTGGGAAGGAACAGGCACACCACAGTAGAGCCCCCAACTGAATTTGAGACAGTATTCATGGGTGAAGAACAACCCAGAACTCTCAAGGAGTTGAATGCTCCGGATGACTATAACTCTCCATTCAGCATTCAATTCCTGATGTTCAAGGGAATTATGAGATTAAAACTTCAATCATCCAGATGCTGCCCTCTTTCCATGGGCTCAGCAAGGAGGACCCTTATAAGCATATTGACCAATTTTTGGCCTTGTGCACCACTTTCAATATCGCTGGTTTGGGACCTGAGGCTACTAGACTCAGGCTCTTTCCCTTCTCTCTGAAGGATAGGGCTAGCACCTGGTTGGCTACTCTTCCCAACAATAGCATTGCATCTTGGAAAGACCTACAAACCAAGTTCCTGATAAAGTTCTTCCCTGAGACCAAAACTAGCCAGTTGAGGAAGGAAATTCTTGCTTTTGCCCAATCCCCAATTGAGGAATTTAATCAAGCCTGGGATAGGTTTAAAGAAATGCTCAAACAGTGGCCCCACCACAAGATCCCAGACTGGCAGCTTGTACAAAGCTTCTACAATGGGATTGATGAGAAAAATAGAGATATGGTTGATGCCTCTTGTGGTGGAACCTACATGCACAAGACTGTTGATGAGGCATGGGAATTGTTTGAAGTAATCAGTGAAAATGCTTTTCAAAAGTTATCCCAGGCAAGAACTAGTCAGGAGTCTGTGTCAAAAGTGGAGCCTGCTGCATCGTCAAGAGGAAAAGTTTATGAGGTGTCTGGGAACAATGACCTGCAGCTACAGATGGCAAACATCTCTTTGAAGTTTGACAAATTACTGACTATGATGCAACCCAGAAGGGCTGCTCAAGTGGTGGAGGAATGTCTGATATGCCAGTCCCCACAGCACACAGTAGAGGAATGTCCATCTGCAGGGCAATATCCTGAATTGGTATTGGAACATGCTGCTGCTGCACAATCTTTTGGTCAGCAACAATCTGGTGGCTACAACAGACAGCCATATGGATACCAGCACCAAAATGTTGGTTACCAATGGAGAGACCACTCAAATCTGAGGTGGAGGCAAGACAATTTTATGCAGCCATAGCAGATGTTGGCTTTACCTCAAAGGCCACAACAGCAGTTCAACAAAGGATATGCCCCTAGGTCTAATTTCCAACACCAGCAGCAGCCCCATCAGCAACAAAATCAATTGGTCCTACCCCCATCTCAACCCAGAAATACTTCTTTTGAGGACCAGGTCTTGACCTCACTGCAAAACCTGGGGTCCGTGGCTCGGACTATGAGTTCTCATGGTTAGAGCATAAAGAAGATGGAAGAGCAGATTGGCCAGCTAGTGAATGCCTTAGCTAAAAGAGAGGAGGGGAGGTTGCCCAGTCAACCAGTGGTTAATACCAAGGGCCAATTTTTGATTGGTGATGGATCCTCAAACCTTGAGGGGCAAGGGGATCTTTCATTGACTTGATTCACAGAATTGTGCATTGTGTATGTTATGTATTTTAGTATGGTTCATTTTTTTTTTGTTTATAGGAATTTCTAGTGATCTCATCGGAGTCTGAATGTACATGACCTGAGAATTATTCTTCCTGCTTTGGTTCTTATTCCCTTTGAATTGATGATTTTGAGTAAATGAATGATGATTGTACTATTTTGATAATAAGAATGCTGTTTGAATATGATGTTTTGATTAAATGCTTTTGGATTACTTACATGCTTCAATGTTGGGAATGCCTGAGGGAATCCCTTTTAGAATGACCGTGGGTGTCTCTGGAACAGAGAATGTGAGAGAATCCACCCACAAAATAAAGGAAAAAGATCCTTGTCACTGTTTTAGCTGTCGCGAGGTTCTAAAAAATAGGCGTGGTTTCTTCTCGCGCAGTTCATAAGATGTCAGCCTGCTAAACTGTCACGAGATTCAATACAATTGTGTAGACTCTCTCACACAATCCAAATGAAAGTCCAATCTCGCGACCCATTCATTTCTATCCAGCGAGCTAATATTTCCAAAGCACGCTGAGCCCCGCGATTTATATAATCCAACCCCGCGCTGCTTTCCTTTTTGTTTTCTCTTTCTTCCCCAGCCAGCGAAACCCTAGCTCTGACTCCCATTAATCTCTCTCCTCCAACATCCTTTCTACAGTCCATCATTCACCTTCAAATTCTGGGGATTTGCTCCTAAAGTCCCCTCCACCAGTTGCCCTCTAATTGGAGCTCTCGCGGTCTTTCGTGCATCCGACTGAACAGAACCCTAAGTTTAAGGGTAAGACTCAGCTCTCAACCTTGGCTTTTCATTTTTCAAACTACACCGTCACAGAGGAGAAGTTCCATGGCTCCTAAGAGCGCACCTGTGAAAAGAGCAAGGGATAAGGCTCCCGCGGAGCCCACTCCCAAGAAGGCCAAGTCCTCAACGGCGCCGCAAAAAGGGAAAGAAGTGGTTTAGAAAGGGGCCAAACTAACACCTGATTACTCTACACCCTTTGAGCTCCTGACTCCCCTTCCCTTGGAACCTGAAGCTGTTTTTGACCTATCTTTCTTTGAAACGGAACCTCTGTCAGCCCGTGTCATTGAATTCATGCGCAAGGCTGGTTTGACCCCCCTGCTGCAAGCTATCCCTACACTAGCCTACCCTAGACTAGTGCAACTCTTTTACCAGCACATTAGTGCAACTCTTTTACTAGACCACTGTGGGCAGCCAGGTCTCCTTGTGTTAGTTGACAATTTTGAAATGTTACTCAGTCGTGAGCTGATTGCTGAAGTGATGGGCATCCCTGCTGTCTTCAACCCCAACTGCGGATATGGCCCCCCTCTGTGTGCCCCTATTGATACCATTGCACAAGTCCTTACCAGAGGGCTGAAGGCCACAGGGGATTCCATCAGGAAAAGAGATCTAGACCCCAAACTCCTATTCATTGATCAAGTTCTCCGAAAGAACATCTATTGCCGGCCATCAGCAGGAGAGGAGGACTCCAATTTTTTATGCTCTCTATTCCTTCTCTCGGGGCCACAGATTCCATGCTGCCGGGTTGATGTTTGAGGCCATGAAGGATATTATGGTAAAAATAGGGCACAAAAAGAAGCTCCACACTCTCCCCTATGCAAAGCTCATCATCAAATTACTCTTAAGGGTAGGGTACAAGATACCAGTGGGGGAGTTAACTGTTGACCTTCCCCCTACCACTTTCGTAAAGGGACAAAGGGGGATCAGCAGGAGTCTGATGGATCCCAGCAAGAAGAAGAAATCTCAGACTACTTCTGAGAAAGGAGAGGGACTGCTGCTGCGAAGACCACCCCTGCTCCCAAAAAGGTGGCTAAAGCTCCTGCTCCCAAGAAGGTGGTGCAAGCTCCGGTCACTTCTGCTTCTGCAGCATTACCTTCATCCACCACACCTACCCCTCCATCCGTCTCTTTGCCTCTTCCATCTTTCCCTTTTCCTCTTTTATCTCCCTTTTCCATACCCACTCCAGATTTCCCTGTGATTTGTTCCTGGGAGGAAAGTGTTGAACCCCATGCCAGCACTTTACCCTCACGTACATTACCTCAGTACACACCCCCAATTCCCCCATCATCTTAACTGAACCCTGACAGCCCTCCCCTGATATCCTACATTAAAATGAAAACCTCTCACACAACCCCTGCCAGATCCTTACCTAAACCAACCACCCCTATCATTCCCACAGAAACCCCACATATTGACCCAGCCACCATCCCAACCATCCCTACCTCACCTCCACTCACAGACCTTGACTTTAACCTAGCCACTACTTCCGGATATCAGGCCTTCATGACTACATTGCTTGACACCCTGCCAATCCATGATATCCCTCTCCCAGATTCCCCACTTCCTTCCTCACATCACTCACTAGAACCTCCATCTCCTCCTCCTACAACCTTCCATCATGCCCCTACTTCCCCTTTCCAACTTGTTCCCTCTTCTTCTCATACTCCACCCCAACCACACTCAGACACACTTACCCATATCCTTGCCCTAATACATGACATTCACACCCAACTATCAACCACAACACATACCCAAGACTAAATGCAGACTGACATCACCACCATCAAATCCACCCTTCAAACATTGACAAACACAACCCATCTCTGCACAAAAACCTCCTACACCACAAATCCAGTCCCCTTCCACCTCTAACTCCACAGTGCACCCAGATTTTCCCCCCATTGACACCATACGCCACCACTCCTTCCCCCCTCTACCTATGCTTCCCCCACTCATTTTACCCCCACCATAATTTACCAATCAATCAACCCAAACAGACCCCATTCCCTTCCCATCCACCTTTCCCATTAACCCCCTCACATTTTTAACCCCACCCTTACCATTCAGACCCTTCACCATTCCATTTTACCCTTACCCAGAACCACCCACCTTCAGTGACCCCCCTTCATTTACTTTTCCACCCATGCCGTCCATTCCACCTCTTATCCTACCCGCTCCTCAATTCACTGACCAATCACAAATGACCGGTAACCTTCTACCCCTCCCCCTCAACTAGACTTCCTCACTGCAGTCTCCACTTTACCCCCCCAGGACCAATCACCTTCTACTTCTTCCACTCAATTTCTACCAATCTTACCACGACACTCGTACTACACCCCTCCTTACTTCACCATCCTGCATTCCATGAGGGACAATGCCTACATCAAGAGGGATGTTCTCAGGGGCATGGCCCAACTCAGACAATCCATTGAGTACCCTTTGCTGCAGAAGATGAATGACCTGAAGCTTGCTCACAGGCAGAAGCTGTGAGATGTTTCAAAGGGGTGGGAGTCAATTTTGGAGATCCTCACTACGACAAAGGCTGATGCAACTTACTATAAACTGTAGGCGGAGATGGAGAAAGCCAATGCCAAGCTGGAGCACAAGAGAGCCCGGATGTTTGAAAAAAGGCTGAACAATGCTGAGGAGATCCACAGGCTAACTAAGGGGCTTTCTGATGCCAACCTCCTTTATGCTGAAAAACAGATTAAAATTTTGTAAAAAAGGATTGCATCTCTGACAGGCCAACCAATTGAAGCCACCCCTCTTGCTACAGCACCCCCTGAGGCTCCACCTTCCACACACCCTGGACCATCTTCTTCCATCCCCCCTGCTCCTACATCTACATCTCCACCTCCTCCACCTCCTCCACCTCCTCCACCTCCTCCACCCCCTACTCAAGAACCTCCACCACCTCCTGCTACAGTGCCTCCCCCTGCCAAATCTCCTGCACCCAAGAGAAAGAGGACTCCTTCCAAGAAACCCACTCCCTCCAAAAGAGCCACTGCTGCCCAAAAAGAGAAAAAGCCTGCTCCTCCATCCCCACCACCGAAGGCCACCAGAGCTTCTGCTCAGGATGACCCCCATGGTCGATTACTTTCTAAAGAAGAACGCAGACAGGCTGCTGCAGCCCTTGGATTGGACCCCACTGCTCTCTTTCCCTCTGATTCCGATTCTGACTCTGCCCCACCTGTGCATCCAAGTTCTAAAAATCCTGTTGCTCTTCCTTCTTCTGACCCTGCTGAGCAAACTTATCCTCAGAGAAGGAAAGCAACAACTAAGAGGACTACTCACACAGCTGCCTCTATCAAAATTAGAAAAGAACAATCTGCCCAGTCTGAGGAGGCACCACCACTGAAAGATAAAGGCAAGAGCCCGCTTGTCCCTCCTGAGCTAGAAAAAGCTAAATCTTCTCTTATTCCCCCTCAGACTCAGCAAGAGCCAACCTCCAAAGGGAAGGGCCCCAAAGGGAAGAATCCTAAAGGAAAAGGTCCTACCAAATTACCTGAGCAAAGCAAAGACAAATCTTCAGTGACCCCCCCTGAACTAAAGACCCAAAAAATGAGGGTCAGGGCACCAACCTTGCCCAAAACTGATGCCCAATGGAAGGAAGAGCGGGCACGAAAGAAGAAAGAGGAAGAAGCTCTCCTTCAAGAGCATGCCAAGAAGATGGGTTGGGACCGGTTTTGATTCAAACTCCGATTAGCTTGTACCTAGGATTTTTGCTGTTTCTGTATTTTCTTTTTCTCCTTTTGTTTTTCCTTTTGTACATTTCTCTCTTATATAATAGATCTTCTTCTTTTGTCATTGCTCTTCTTCTATGTCTTGTGTCTGTTTTGCTCCATGCTATTTCCTTTTCTCTTGCCATTAATAAATTTACTGCACACCCAACTTTGAACCAGTGCGGACACTACTCCTCATAGGTTTTGGGGTGTGGCAGGCAAATCCTGCCAATGGAATAGTTAACCTAAGTGCAGCATAATCATGTGAGTAATATGGAAATGGAACCATGTTCATTGGAGAATCAGAAAAATAATGAAATTTTAAATTTTTCCAGACTTTAGACAGTATAAACTTTTAAAATTTCACATCTCCATGATGAGATCACCAAGGACACTCACTTGTATCAACACTTAGTGAATCACTAAAGAGAGAAAAAGGTAAGGACATACTTAAGAATTCAAAGGAAGACCACAACCAGTGAGATTTGGGCCTACTATACAAAATTTTTTCTTTGAGGAGTGACAAAGGCAATTTTTTCTAGCTCTAAGGACTGGCTGAGTCACTGTGCTCACTAGAAGTTAGGAAACTCCAAGTTAAAACAACTGACAGCACTCATGAGACTTAGGAAAGGATCAAGGCCTTCTCTTGGGCAGTTTGAGCCTAAATAGACCAACCTTAAGCAACTGCCCTTGAGCCTTAAATCCTAAATTTCTTCAAAAATACACCTGAGTACTTGCACCTGAACCTATGTATCTGATTTAACCTTACCCTCACTCTGAGAATTCAGAAGGCAAAGGAACAAGAGTTGAAGATGGACTAGTTATGGTCAACATTAGGTGAAGAAAGAAGAAGTACCTCAAAGTCTGGCAGTATGGTAACTGAGAAAATGGTGGCATTTCAGAAAAGCAAAAACAAAATAAAAAGAAGAAAAATGCATAAAAAAGAAACAAAAATAATAATGAAGAGGAGTAAGAGAGGAGTCAAGAGGGTACTTTCATTGGAAAAATTGAAATCAAGAAGAGAAACTGATCACTTTAAATCTGAAAACCTCAAAGAAGATGAAAGGAGCAGAATCAAAGAAGGTGAAGTCATGAATCACCTCCTTCACCTACTGATTTCTCAATTTTGAACCCCTTTTCCACCTTCCATTCTTTTTAACCCCACTCCATAAGCCACATTACACCCCAGTTAAAGCCCTTGTGATCCAAAGTTGAGTGAGCTGTCACGTGGAGACAGAGAGCTATTCAATCTATGGTGAGGATTTGTCAATGATGCCAGAACTTCAGAGCTATGCCTATGCTCATGCTTACAGACCCATTTGGGGGATGTAACTGCTCTTGAGCTTAAGAGATAATGAAACCCTCAGCAGTTCTTTATGAGAGTATGCCCTGGAGAGTTTTGGGTCTGATATTGAATGCATTAAGCATGATCTACAACCTAATTTTTGATCCAGTTATGAGCTCAATGTTGACACACATGTGTAGTGTCTTTGGTGTAAACTGATTGGAAATGCTGTGCTTTCATGAGAAGCTTATACTGTTTAAATTTCTATGCAGCCAATGTGTTTGAATTTCTTATATTTTTAATGATTCAAAGGTGAACTAACTTTGTTCCTTGACTGCTCATCTGATAAATTGCACTTTTGTTAACTGCTTCATTGAGAAGTTTGTGGGTGTCTTCACTGAAAACCCTCAGGAGACTTCACCCCTCCACTAGGGATCACCTAAGAGTTTAAAAGGCTTGGTACATATGCTAAATGTATCTGTGCTCCCTACGAAAGTGGCATTTAAATTCTATAGTTGATTTAGTGTAGCTTTGCTAAGGGACTAGCAAAGATTAGGTTTGGGGGTGTGTTAAGTCCTGAAAAGTACCACTTTTCACCCCTTAACTTAGCCTTTGATTAGACCCTTAGCCATCTAATAAATGCTTGTTAAGTGTTTTTTGTAGGTAATAAACAGCAGGGCAATAAGGCCATAAATCCTACTAAGGAGCCTGTTTTGGCACCAGAAGTCCCTCAGAAGAATGAACCATGAATTCAGACCATAGAAGAGCCTCGCACAGCTGACAAAGCTCTAGAGGATTCAGAAAAATACACTTCGCGCAGTCCTCGCGAAGTCCCAAGACTTCACAAACAAGTTCTCACATAGTAGAGTGATAGAAGAGCTTCAGAAGCCTTGAGTCGCGCAGCTCTTACGAAGTTTTGAAGTTAAAGGTTGCACAGCTCCCGCGCAGTTCAAGAAGACCCCTCTCACCCTCGCTCTATTCGCTCAGAACAGCTGAGGAGAGAGAGCTTTAGAATCCTGCCTCACGCAGCTATCGCGTAGTAACCACAGGATGCAAATATCAAGAGAACCTGTCACGCAGTTCAGAAAAGCCTCAACGCCTCACGAGGATCCTCACGAAGATCCATTAAGAAGTGAACTTCTCGCGCAGTTCTCTCGCTATTCAGAAAGAAAGCAGTCTCGCGAAACGCAGAATTAGTCTCGCGATGTGAAGTGGAATGCTCGCATAGTTCCCACGCTATTCACAATTATCAATCCAACTACGCGAAGCCCAACCCAGCGAGTGCTTAACTGTCTACCTCGCGACTGCTCAAAGCATCAAGAAGCTGCAACCACGTGACATCTGAAGCTTTAATGTTAAACTCAACCACGCGAAGACTAGAGCTACCACGTGACAAGTCTGCGAATTGACTGCAACCTGGCAAAGCTATGAACTCCAACTTCCATCATTCTGTAAAGGACTTTCTGGGGATTTCCATGGGTAAGGGCACGCACTCCCATGCTCAAATCTCTGTGTACGTGCCTCGAGGCATCCAAGGATCATTATTCGGCCACATGGCATCGTTAAAATTAGGGTTTACTAACCCTAATGCGCCGCCACACCACTGCTATATAAACCTAAGCCTGGTTTAGGTTTAGGGGGATCGAGAGGGAGACTTGGAGTTAGAATTTAGAAGAGGAACTCCTATCTCAGATTTTGTAATTTTCTTTTCCATTCTTGTTCTTCCTGTAATTGTAAGTAGTTTTCTTTTTCTTCTTTTTCTTCTCTCCATGGCTCATCACTTGCTGGCCATGCCTTTGTATGTCTATTGAGGTTAGATTAGTGGAGTTTTGATAATAGGATTTGTACTCTTATGGGATTTGTGTATTTGTGAGTTGTTCTGTGCAAGGCTGCTGCCTTGTGATCCGCCATTGCTTTGGCTGTGTTTCAAAGAAATGGAGGACTGATTCTAAGGATCCAATCAGATCCAAGTGACCTGTGTGTCTGGTCTATCACGGTCCTATACAGCCTTAGCCCCACCACAGGACCCACTAGATCTGAAATTCTCATGGGAGCCTAAGCTGATAGCCTTGTGACCATGGTGGTAGCAGTAATTAACTTATTTTGTCTTGGGCTCCGTGAGGAGGATAGCCTCTGGGATAGTCTGTGACCATTTAAGTGGACAGGCTATAGCCTTAGGGTGAATCCAATCCGCCGATCCAAGATGGATCCTTCTTTCCTGATCCTGAGTTGTTAAGCCTAGTAGGAGATTGTGCACAGGCAGACTCCCCATATGTTTGTATAGACCCGCCATCAGATGTTAGATCTGATCTGGTTATGGAGATTGTAGGCTTGTGACTAGACCATTACAGCCCCACCCAAGCAATGGACTGCTAGATCTAAGGTGGTACTCAATCTCTTGCTGGTTCTATGTGTCTGGGCTATCATGGTCCTATACAGCCTTAGCCCCACACATAGGGCTTTATAGGTTGAGGTTCCCTATGGATTCCTTGAGCTTGTAGCCTGGATGAAGTAGTGCCTACAATGATTAATTTGTTTTGACCCATCTTTGGACTGTGGTTCCCCTATGGGATAGTTTGTGACCATTTAAGTGGACAGGTTATAACCTTAAGGGATTGGATCATGGCACAGGGATGAGTTGAATTCTTCCTCCTCTTTGGTGATAATTTAGCCATTGGACAGGATTTCCATAACATCATATCTGAATCTGGGTTACAAAACTCCTCTGATCTAGACTCAATAACCTACTTCTCACCCTTTTATATTTATTTTCCACAATCCATCCATCTTCTCAACCCTTTCTGTAGTTAACACATTAGGCTATCTTAGAATACTTAGAATAAGTGACCTTAAACTCCCCTCCTTTTAGGACTGCCAGATCTGTAGTCAGATCTGGAGGGACTACTAGAGATGGCTCCTTTGGAGCTGTAGATCACCTTTCCCTGTGGGACAAACTCGTACTTATCAAAACTTGCTACAAATAGACCCTGTATCTTGCAGGTCTAGGATTTCTCAGTTGTGCTGATTCCATCCCCTGTTTTACTCTTTCTTTGATTTTAAATTATTTTTTTTACCACCAACAAATAAAATAAGCACACTGAGATGTCGCAACAGATTCCACAAGCAATCATTAGTGATGGCGGTTCGCACTTCTGCAACAGCCATTTTGCCACTTTAATGAAGAAATACAGCGTTACCCATAAGGTGGCAACGCCATATCACCCGCAAACTAGTGGTCAGGTGGAAGTGTCTAATCGAAAAATTAAAAGAGTTTTAGAGAAGACGGTACGATCGGACATAAAAGATTTCTCGAATCGCCTATCTGATGCTCTTTGGGCATATCGCACGACATTCAAGACCCCGATTGGAATGTCACCGTTTCGGATTGTCTATGGGAAGGCCTGTCACCTTCCAGTGGAATTAGAGCATAAGGCATTCTGGGCCATAAAACGATTTAATTTCGATATGAAAGAGGCAGGGTCCCATCGACGCCTTCAGCTAAATGAATTAGAAGAGCTACTCTACGATGCGTATGAGAATTCAAAAATGTATAAGGAAAGATACAAAAAGTTGCACGACCAGTCAATTTTGTAGATATAGTTTCACATTGGGTAAAAAGTTTGGCTGTTCAACTCCAGACTTAAGCTTCATCCAGGGAAATTGAAATCACGATGGGAAGGACCATTTCAGGTCGTCTCCACTACCATGCATGGGGCGATTGAAATTAGAAGCCTTACGGACAATCGAATTCTCAAATTCAATGGGCAACGCCTCAAACCAATGATTGAGCCAATGACCCAGATGAGGATTGAGGCAATGTACCTCAGTGACCTAAGCTATTGAACGACAATGTGGTCGAGCTGTTGACATTTAAACTCAGTGCTTCCTGGGAGGCAACCCAGTGTGTTTCTTATTTGGTTGTGTTTTGTTAGAGGAAGAGTCTTTTTCAATCGATTGACTCCTTCAAGTCAATCGATTGGCATTCATTATTCAATCGATTGACATTCATTATTCAATCGATTGACACTTACCCTGTCAATCGATTGATGTCCAATCATCATCATCATCTCCTCCCTTCTTCTGTCAATCGATTGAGAGTCCATTCTCAATCGATTGACATCACTTTGAAGTTCTGGCCAGTTTTCAGAAATCAGAGCATCAATCGACACATCTTGTCGTAGGAGGTAACTTTTGGGGCACGTCTATGTCAATCGATTGAGACCAACCTGCCAATCGATTGACATGATTACCTATTTACTCTGTCTGTTCCCAAGGGACTTAAATGGTGCGACTGTTTGCTATAAGGTCTTTCTCAATCAATTGACATCACTGTGTCAATCGATTGACATTAAGCGTGGATGAGTGGATTGTACCACGTCGCATCAAGCATGCCTGGTGTCTTTTAAAATTCTCGCGACGTGTGGAGGCCAACCGTTTTCAATCGATTAAGGATCCATCCTCAATCAATTGACATTCAAATTATATAATGGGGACACCCGTGGTCCCCTTCATCTCAATTCCCCTCCAATCCGAGCCGCGCTTCCACATTCTCATTCTCCTCGTCTGATTGAAATGGCAACGCCTGGCCCACCGATATACCGGCCACCTCATCCCGCAAACAACCCTATGCTCATTCCCAATGATGAGTATGTCGATCGCCAATTTCAAACGGCGAATTTCTTTGATCTCGCTAAATATCGTCGCATCGCGGAATGCGCTCGTTCGATCGAATTCATCGAAGCTCTGCACTTAGAAATGTTGCTCGCCCCTCCACCTATTGATGTCTCTTTGCATATCATTCGCCTGTTCTACTAGAAAATGAACTGGGTACCTACACCACTCTCACCAATGGGATTGACATTCATTAGCCTCGAGATCGATAATTGGTGATATAACATGCATGAGGCAGATCTCACACGGGCTTTCAACTTCTTCGTGGTTCGCCCATTGAATCACCACATCAATCAGGCTATTGATCTTAGTCAGAATGACATGATCAACGATATGTGTGGAAGACGGTGCGGGACCGGTTTGGCCACTAAAAGGGCAGTCCTACCAATGGACATCTTATTTTGGGACATCATTATGTCAAATAATTTGCTACCGCATGGCACGAAGAGTGAGTGGACGAAGAATAGGGTGCTGGCACTATATGTGGCACACATGAGTAAGTGGTTTGATGTGCCGAGGTTAATGCTAGAGGAGATGTATCGGCGTCACCAGGACATCGCTACCACCACTACACCGAAGAAGCGAGAGGCTATCCTTCTTCACTTCCCGCACTATGTGATGCATCTCTTGGACCAGCTTGGGTGCCCGATTTACAATGATGAAGAGTTGGGTGATATGCAATTTTATCACTATGGAACCAACGTTTGGGACAAGAGCATCAAGGCTATTCTGCGTGTGACGCCACCTCTTATTGACATTGATGAAGTACCTCCTCCTCCCCGACCAAACACCGCACAACGCCAACGCAGCGGTGTAAGACGACCTCGTCCCAAAGAGGTCCCTGATTTTAATGTTGAGGCAGCAGTTGCTCGCCTCGAGGCACGGATGGATGGGGTGAGTACCCCTGTGGGAGGTATTGCTCGACGGTCTAGGTTTCAGACTTCTCTCCTCATGCGGATGGCCTGGGAATTGTTCCCTGGGCGTGCCGACGGATTCATCGCAGGAGCGCGAGCGGTGATGGGTTAGGAGGGAGACCCTGGATTTGATGATGATGATGATGCTTAGTGTGTTTGTTTGTTAGTATGAGTGTTTGTTGTTTTTGTTTGGTTTGATGTGTTTTTAGATATATTTTTTTTATGTAGGGTCAATTGTAGTTTGTTTAGTTGATCTTTTAGTTGATGATGGGCTCAATGGTGTAATCAAATCATTTCAATCAATGCAATCAGAGTGTTTTTAGCATGGTATATTTTTCTCTGTATTCTCAGATTGGTGCATTTGTGCATCAGCCAATCGATTGAGATGTCTCTCTCAATCTATTGAGCATTAAATTCTTAAATTCTCATAAATTAAACTTCAATAGTCGATCGATTGAGGAACAATTCTCAATCGATTGACTACTATGTGGGCAAAAATGTCTAAATCTGTCAGTAACAGAAAGTTTCTAATAGTTATTGCTTCGAAAAAATAGAATTTGAACCATGCACGCAATGGCACCTTTGACATCTAGTATCAATCGATTGACACTGAAATGTCAATCGATTGACAGAGTTATATTTCCGGAAGAATACCTCTTCCATTTCGAAATTCGAGATTTGAGTCCTTCTTTGAGTCCTAAGAGTCCGTGTTTAGCAGTTTTTCTTTATTTAAATCATTCTTAGGGTAGTCCTTTTCATCGCCTCAGTCAAATTATTATTCCCTCTTCCCCACGCTTTGGTTATGGCGCCTATCAAATATCGTACCCGCTCGACAGTGAAAAAATTGATGGAACCGGCTAGGAAACGTCCACGCCTTCACGCACCTCGACCACCGTTCGATTTGGCAAAGCATGAGTTGATTGATATAGAGCTGCCATCTCTGACCCCACCATCTTCTCCACCACAAGCGCATTTTTCATCACCACACGTGGGCGACATCTTTGAGGAGATGTGGAATTGCGCATTTTCAAAGCCGAAGGAAGGGAGATCCATCATGGATGATTGAAGGGATTAGGACTGTCCACTTTAGGGTCTAGTTTTAGGAGTCCTTTTTATTGCTATTTGATTTTCATGTTTTAGTTTAGGTTATTATTAAAAATTAAAATGCCCCAACATAGGAGCGTGGTAGGATCAGCAGTATGGTATCTTCGATAGCGCTTTTCGGAGGGTAACTTCGTCATTTCTTATCTTCTTTGTGGACAAGCCGACATTTTTGAGATGATTCTTCTTCTAATCCAAAAAAAAAATGCCCCAACATCAATATGCAATGGAGCTTTTTTGGGTTTCGCGGTGAGCACTTTGAGTCTATGAGCAGTCATGTTTATCTGGTGAGTTAGTTTTGAAGAAAAAAGTTGATCGGTGGTCACCGAACTGGTGAAGTCATCTTTATGATTAGGTCAGTTGTATGCGGGGTCTATCCTAGGGTGGTGGCCATCCTATCTCGTGGTTATTAGGGAGAAGTATGGTATGTATAATAGGTGATTACGCCAGTCGTCATTCATCAATTTTTGGTTTCATTTCTAGGAATATCCTACAAGGCTCCTTATTTATTGTCCAAAAATAAAAAAAATAGCGAAGGGAGGTAAGGCTCAGTGATGGGAGGAGTAGTTTATATCTAATGCTTTCCAAAAGGGGTAAGTAACAGTCTTTTCTCAGAGGGGTGCGAGATGCCATGATCGGGCTCTTCGTCATGTTTCGGCACCATCAAAATCTCACATTCTTCTATTAGCAGGAGTTTATCCTCCTCCCGCCACCTTACGATGCCATCTAGTAGTATGGAGACATCAGGGATGCCCTTGCAGCTTGCTTATACACTTCTAGTGAAATTATCAGAGATGCCCTCACGTCTGCTTATGCTTCTCTGAGCTCATTGACTTGCTCATTCGTCATAATGCTCTCACTTGATTTTTTTGGACATGTAAATGCATATATATTTTTTTGAAAGTATCCTGCTAGCACAAAAATAATGAGTTTTGATTGAACCTAACATCTTCATTTTTGTTTGCTCTAACGTCTCCTCCAATGACGGGGGAAGAGAAGTGAGGATCGGGTGTTACTTATGCTTTTGAAAGGGGTTAGATAGGTCACTAGTCCTTTCATCAAATTGCCCGAGTGAGAAAAGGTGGGCAATAGATTGGAGGTCATAAGGATATTCTGAGAATTGAAGGTGTACGACCAACGAATTGGTCGTGACGACTACGGGGGTGGTAAGTATAAGTATTTAACCACAGGATGTGATGATCACAGGGTTAGGGATAGTATTTTCTAAGGTACATGGAGTTGCAAGGACTAGGGAGTTCTTCCCCATCTTGGTTCGCTAGTTTATAGGCATTTCCAGGGTATGCGACTGTTATGATATATAGGCCTTCCCAGTTCAATTTCAGTTTTCCTTTCGAGTGGGCATACTTGGAAGGCATAATTTTCTTCTAAACTAATTCTCTGATATTAAAGGTTCGTTCAAGGACTTTCTTATCATAAGCCCTGGCTACTCTCCTCTGATATACCGAGCATGGTCAGCCACCCTTAGATGTGTTTCATTAAGCTGCTCTAGCTGCGTGAGTAGGGCAATTCTCCTCGCCTCTAAGGATAGCTCATCATCGAGTTTAATGCGTAAAGATGGTAGTTGTATCTCATATGATAGGACTGCCTCCATCCCATTGGTGAGGAGTTAGGGAGTTTGGCCAGTAGCCGTACAAATAGAGGTCCTATAGGCCCAGAGTGTTTCTGGTAATCGTTCAGGCCAGTCTGCTCCATTGCTTGTTTTTACTGTGTATTTTAAGATTCAAATTAGTGTTTTGTTCATAGCTTTCGCTTGTCCATTACCTTGAGGGTAGAACGGTGACGAGTGGCATATATCGATGCTATACTTCTTGAATAGCTTCTTCGTCTTCTCTGTGATAAACTGTGGTCCTTTGTCGATGATAAACACATTGGGAACTATAAGTATGAATGCGTGTTTGTGAGTGTTCCCAACTATATCAGTGAAAGGGCTAATGATGTAGAAGGCCCACATTGAAAAAAACCATGGCAAAGTCATGCTATTCAATGTAACTGATGAAGCATTGATGAGTGAGGTGTGTTCTTGGCATTGCTTGCAGGATTGAACATAGAGGTGGCAATCTCTGATCGTTGTTGGCCAGAAGTAATCTTGTCGTTTAACTTGATCGGCGAGTCTCTGTCTACCGGAGTGGGCGTCGTAGGTACTAGCGTGTGCTTCTTGGATAATGTATTGTCTTTCGACGGTCGTGATGCATCGTAGTAGTACTCCTTTGGTGAAGGCTTCTTTGTATAATATTTCATCGAGTACGCAGAATCGGGCGCATCTGTTCCTTATGGTCTTTTGCTCGATTTTGGTAGTGTACAGAGAGACATGCTGATATTTTAAGAAATTTCAGATATCAAAGTATCATGGCTGTCCATCGTCAATCGGTGATTTTTCAAATCTGAACATGGCGACTTCGATTTCTGCCTTGACGTGCTTCTCCGGGATAATTACTCCTTTTGGTCCTGTACTTGTGGGGAGGATGGGTAATTCTCTTTTGACGATCCATGCTACCTCGTGGGCGGCTACTATCAGCTTTTCAATAAAGAAGGTTTTGGTATTTTGTCTGACTGGTATTTGGATGACCGAGGCTAGCGTGGCTAAGGAATCTGCGAGCTCATTTTCTAATCTAGGGATGTATATAAAAGAGATTCTTTCAAATTTCTTTATTAAATATTAAGCAGTTTCTAGGTATGTCATTAGTTTCCTTTCCTTAGTTTTCCATTCTCCTGTAACTTGTGAAATTACTAGTTTGGAATCGTCGATGGTTTTTAATTGTTTAACTCCTAATTGTAGTGTTGCTCGTAGCCCAGCTATAAAAGCTTCATATTCTATGACATTATTAGTGACGGGAAAATCTAGTTAAAAAGTTTTAGGTATGACAACTCCTTCTGGGCTTAGGAGGACTATCCCGATATCTTTTCCTTTGTGGTTTAGAGCACCGTCAAAATAGAGGGTTCGGGACGTCTCATCAGGCTCTTCGTTATGAATCATGAACAGGTCTTCATCGTAAAAATTTGTGCAGATGGGTTCATCATTCGAGAGTGGGAGGCCTATGAGATAATCAACAATGGCTTGTCCTTTGATCGATTTCTGCATGACATAAGTGTAGACTCCCAAATTTGGCCCAAGGCCCGATCGAAACACCTTTCGAGAGAGGTGTAGTCCTGAGCTTTTGATGGCACATATAGAACCCTTAGGAATCACCCCAAACCCTTAGGAATCACCCTAGATCCCTTAGGAACCTACCCCAAACCTTTAGAAACCAATCCCGACCCTTAGAACCCATTCCGAACCCTAAACCTAACCTTCGCGGGTAATGGATTAAGAGTGGTGCACTAGAACTAGCGGATGTCTTTTTTTGATATCAAATCATATACCATTGGAACATAGACTTCTCCAGCTTTCCAACCAGCCAAGAATTGCCTCAATCGGAGTTGTATATCAAAAGTTATGACCATTTGAAAATCAGATTTTTGTGGAGGGTTTTTTGCCTAGTTGCATCAGGCCATTTTCCCCCTGGATTTGCCTGGCACAACTAATAGTTACGCCAGGTATTTTTCCCCCAGAAATGGCTTGGCACAATTAATAGTTGTGCCAGGTATAAATGGGTCCCCCCACCCCTCGCGAAGCCAACTTCCAAGCTACTGTTCATTACTATTTTACTATACATTTGCCTGGCGCAACTAAGCCAACTTCCAAGCTACTGTTCGTTACTATTTTACTATACATTTGCCTGGCGCAACTAATAGTTGCGCCAAACATATGAACAATGACTATTAGATTTTGCCCCAAATTTCATGTTTGGGGTTTGACTTGTTGACCACCTTGACCTTTGGGGTGTGTTTTTCTAGTTCTGTTGCACCCTTTGGAAGCCTATTTGCACCCCTTTAAGTGGCTTAAGGCCTCACCCCATCATCCACCATTGGAGGATCCTTCACACCTTTCCAAGCTCTTAAAATCCAAGGAATCCTTTGATGTGAGATTATCTAATTGCTAAACTCATTTAGCTCTTAAGTGGCCTCCTAACCCACCCTTTTCCTATAAATAGAGCCCCCCACCCTTTGGTTTAGGGGTTGAGAAATTTGCTTAAGAGAGAAAGAGCTCAAAGTGAAAAGTTCTTCCTCCCTTTTGTACGCTATTTTCACCTAAATTCCAGAACCTCCCTTTGAGCTTGTTCTTGTATCCAAAACCCTTAGCCTAGGTGTGTGTGATCCCCTAGCCTCCCTTCCCTACCTCTTAGCTTCAAGCCTTAAGAGTTAGAACCCCACTTTCCACCATACAAAGCCTTCAACAGCTCATCAAAGCAAGCCACGCAAGGCTCCTCTACAGTGCTACAAGGGCCCGAGGGCTCCGGCTCTCCCCTTTCTTCTCCTATCTCTTTCTAGCTCCCTCCATCCTCCCATTTGTGCCGTTACGCCGTCGATTTTTCGGTAGGAATGGAGGGGCACAAATAGGATTCTAAGCCCTTTTGGGCAAGAGGAAGCTATTTTCTTTGCTTCTACTTCATTTTATTTTTGGCTATTAGTAGAAACCGCGTTAAGCGGGTTGATCGGGTGCCTAACACCTTTCCGATCTATAACCGAAGCCCCTACCCAAGAGCCTTTGGTGTGGACCAGATTTAGAGTCATATTTTTAGCACTTAGGTGCTCATAAAAATAAACTAGGTATCCCGGGACACCAAAAGCTCCGGGTGGCGACTCTATATTTTTCGTTAGAGAGCGCATCGTCGCGACGGGATCGTCCCGATTCTCATGGTTGCACAGATGGCGACTCTGCTGGGGAGTAGCTTGTAGAGCTTCCCCTTGAACTTGGCCTTGTTATTTTTATTTTTTACTAACATATTATTGCTATTTTTTTAGTTTATTTTTACTGTTTTTTCACTCACCCCTCCGATTAAGTTGTTTTACTTACCCCTACTTTTTCGTCATTTACGAGCCTTTGCCGATTGCCGGGCCTACATGCGCATTGTCCTTTAAAATTCCTTACTTTTCCGTCATTTTAGTGCCTTAGCCGATTGGCGGGCCTACTTGTGCATTGTCTTTTAATTTCCTTTAAATTTCCATCATTTAAAGTGCCTTAGCCGATTGGCGGGCCTACTTGCGCACTCATATCCTAATAGTGGACGCCGGCCCGTAGTGGCGGCACGGGATAATCACTCCCGGTCTTTAAATTAAAGAAAACTTCCAAAAAAAGAAGAAGCTTTGAAAAAAATTAAAATTGAACCAAGTTAGGGAGCTTAATTTATTTATTTTTGCGGTTTAGATTTTCAAAGGGGTTGGATTAGGCAAACACATAAACACCCGGGTCTTAGTATGGCGGCAGCCCCTAGTAGTGATGATCCAGAAAAGTCCCAGCCCACCTAGTATCTGAGAAGGCACTTGCACCGGAGGTATATCGGGTAGATTCCCATTCCGAAGCTTAAAACCCTTGGGGAGCGTGCTAGCGAGTTATACCGGACCCAAACCCTTTAGGTGTTGTGAGGAGAGAATCGATCACCAAAAAAAATAGCTCAGTTCCCGGAAGCCTAGCTTTCACAAAGAACCATAAAAGAGACTCATTTCGGGTGTTGGTGGCTGCTGTAAAAAATTCTGGAGTATCTGTTTTTGGCTGGCGCATGTATTAGTTGCGCCAGCATAAAAAGCTGGAATTTATAACTGACGCAACTATTAGCCAGCTTTAAACTTCACTTTTTTACCTTGGTGCAACTAATAGTTTCGCCAGTGTAAAAGAGCTCCCCTGCAACCTGGGCGCAAGTATTAGTTTCGCCAGGTCTGTTTAGCAGCACCCCAGCCCGAATCCTTGGCCCATTTCACTTCTCAAGTTCCCCGATTAGTGTGCTTAGTGCCTTCTTTAGGCCCCGCCATCTCCGACACCCAATACGCCCTCACCGGTCAAGAGAAGGCAACTTCTTTTTGCCTCATCTCGGGGGATCAGATTGTTTGCCTGGATTTCTATGCCTTCAATCGATCGAAGGTTCTCCTTCGATTCTTCCGAAGTGCGTCAGAATCATCGGTGCGGGTCTTGAATTAAGGTACGAGGGCCACCCGAAAAGGGAATTCCAAGGCCTCGAAACCATTGCTTTTCAAAACGTTTTTCAAAAGAAATCCAAAAAAATATATAAATCAAAGCCCAAAAAGATATAGTTTGTGGTGTCGGCACAACGGCATCATCTTGCCCTCCGCCGTCCCGTAGGGGAAGAAGCAGGAGGATTTTGGGGCCTTATCCAAGGCACCCTTACCCGACCCGCTCCCGTAGAATGTCGTGGGTAGTGGACCCAGCTTACAGCGATCCCGACTCATCCCCACCACATTCACCAACCCACTCCCATTCGAGAGAAGTCTTTTCCACCATCCCCTCACCCAACCCCCTTTTACCGTTACCTGCCCATTTGGTGCCCCCATTTTCCCAACCGATACCCCTCAAAATATCCTATGTCCTACCCCCCATTCTCCATCTTTTGCCCAAATCATGCCCATGCCAAACCCATTTTCCCAATCCACATCCATGCCCCAATTCCCATCATCCCCCTATAGACCCGATCCACCCACATTCACATACGCCACTTTCGCCCTATCCGCCCCTCCACAAAATTTCCCACCCATCCGGGTCATGCCCATTTTTACCAGGGCCATGCCCAACTTTCCTCATCCCTCCTCATCATGCCCCCCATCATCCCAAAACATACCCAATGCATCCCCTCATCCACCCCATACACCCCCACCTACCATGGCCATGCCCGATTATACCGGGGCCATGCCCAAATTTTCCACCACCTCCATCCCGCCTATACCCCATCACCCCTTAAATCCCCCATCTTCATCCAGCCCTTCCTCCATGACCATGATGGAGGAGATGCTCCAAGCCTATTCCATGTGGAAGGCTTCTCAAAACACCCCCCCTCCTCCTTCACACCCCATGCCCATGAACCCATCCCATACCCTAGCTAATCTCCATGCCTTACTCTCCCATGACCCCCATCAACCCCCCATAATCCACACCACCCAATCCCCCATTACCCACTTACCCCAAGGCCCCATGGCCCAATCACCAAACTCCCACATACCCCCAGGCCCATTGGCCCAAACCCCCTTTTCCCACATATCCCAGGACCCCATTGTTGAGAACTGGAAAATACCATTTTTCACCCCTTAACCTGAGTCTTGATAGACCTTTGAGAGTACTAAATAAGTGTTTTAGCGTTTGTTTTACACCTAACAATAAAGGCACGCTTAACCTTGAAAGCAGCTTAAAAGTGCCAAAAAGATGATGACTCATGCTAATCTAGTGGAAGAAGGAGAAGGGACAACCTCACTGGCTGTCAAAATGCCTCAACTAAAGAGGACAAAGCCCTGATCTCAACCTGGAAAGAGGTTTGGAGCTATTCGAACAGAAGAATACATTACAGAATGCTTTTCGAAAAGAACTTGAACTTTTCGAAAAGAACCTGAACTTTGCGAAAAGAACTAAAAGCTCCAGGCTTAGTTTTCAAAGTGCACCTGAACTATTCGAAAGGATCCCTGACCTATTCGAAAAGAAGAGAACTCCTTGCGAACAGCACCAGAACTGTGCGAAAAGAGCTTCAGAAGTCACAGTACCCTACGAAAAGTTCTCCAAATTGTGCGAAATGATATCCTAAAGATTCTCAGCATCTGCAAGGGCAATTCAGTAATCTCTGCACGTGCCCCAATGCATTTAAAAGCCCAGAGACATTCCAGAAGATTCTGAGCACGAACCAAAGGCATATTCCACCCCATGTGAACACCCAAAGATGAAATACTTGGCGGGAACTTCTAGAAGTTCAAACAGATTTTTGAATTACATAACAGAATTGATGCTTCTGTCACCTGATTGGCTGAACCAGATCAAGCAGTTCTGATTGGCCAAAACAGATCTGGATCCTTGTGCTCGACTCCTATTGATTGATACAGATCTAACCAATTCTGATTGGTTGATACACATATGAGCTAGACTTAGGGAAAACTATAAATAGACGAACCATTTGCCCAATTTGGGTATCCAGATTTTGAGTTTCATTTCTATTGCCCCATTTCCAATTAAGATAGCTTGTCTGAAACTTCTGTAATAGCCTAGCTTTTATTTGTAACTAAGAACTGTGAGATACTTTTATAATTCAAGTGAGAATTGTATTCAAGACTATAAATCTGAGAGCTGTTTAAGCTGTTCTCTATAATTGTAATGGTGAATTTGAAAAGGTTACTGTGAACAGTACGTTCTCAATTGGATTCGTGTTGAGGGTTCCCTGTGATCTCCTTATTCATTAGATTCCTTTAGATTTACTATTTTTAAAGAAATTTTCCTTAATTCATTACCCCTGTGAGAATCTACGTTTGTAACCTAATTTCTCGCAACATTTGTAGTGGTGTTTTTTGTTCTAAATCAAGGATTCGGATTGAAGACTATTGGATGATCTGTGTCCATTGAAGTGGACAGACCATAGCCATAAGTTCAACTCAATTCTAATCCTTGAGTTGGATTACTTTCTCTTGCATCTGTGCTGGTAGCCAGATGAAGATTGGATAATATCTCATTTGTTTTACATTTATTCTCATTCTGCAATCAAGTACTAAGTCGAAGTTAGATATTATTTCTCCATTCTTATTAATTTACATCAAATCTCCCCAACTCGAATCTGGATCATTTATTTTAATTTTTACTTTTATCATTTAGTTAATGTGACAAATTCAACCTCCCATCTTATGTGTTTTGCAGATAGGATCAGAGGTCAGATCTGGTAGCTCGGATAAGAAGGTTTATCTTACATGTTAAATCAATTCCCTGTGGACGATCTTTTACTCACTTACATTTAAAACTTGCTACAATTGGCCCTGATCTTGTAGGCTAATTAAGTTCTCTCTGTGCTAATATTTCTTTATTTTTTTCAAATTCAGTGCAATTCATCATTTGTAAATCTATTTTCAAAACACAAATAAATCATGCACACTTATAATTCAAGTGAGAATTGTATTCAAGACTATAAATCTGAGAGCTGTTTAAGCTGTTCTCTGTAATTGTAATGGTGAATTTGAAAAGGTTGCTGTGAACAGCACGTTCTCAATCGGATTTGTGTTGAGGGTTCCCAGTGATCTCCTTATTCATTAGATTCCTTTAAATTTACTGTTTTTAAAGCAATTTCCCTTAATTCATTACCCCTGTGAGAATCTGCATTTGTAACCTAATTTCTCACAGCATTTGTAGTGGTGTTTTTTGTTCTGAATCAAGGATTCGGATTGAAGACTATTGGATGATCTGTGTCTATTGAAGTGGACAGACCATAGCCATAAGTTCAACTCAATTCTAATCCTTGAGTTGGATTACTTTCTCTTGCATCTGTGCTGGTAGCCTAATGAAGATTGGATAATATCTCATTTGTTTTACATTTATTCTCATTCTGCAATCAAGTACTAAGTCGAAGTTAGATATTATTTCTCCATTCTTATTAATTTACATCAAATCTCCCCAACTCGAATCTGGATCATTTATTTTAATTTTTACTTTTATCATTTAGTTAATGTGACAAATTCAACCTCCCATCTTATGTGTTTTGCAGATAGGATCAGAGGTCAGATCTGGTAGCTCGGATAAGAAGGTTTATCTTACATGTTAAATCAATTCCCTGTGGACGATCTTTTACTCACTTACATTTAAAACTTGCTACAATTGGCCCTGATCTTGTAGGCTAATTAAGTTCTCTCTGTGCTAATATTTCTTTATTCTTTTTCAAATTCAGTGCAATTCATCATTTGTAAATCTGTTTTCAAAACACAAATAAATCATGCACACTTAGAACAGGAACAAGTTTTTGGCGCCGTTGCCGGAGAATTTTTTTAAAATTGGTAGACCTAAGTTTTTTATTTATTATTATTACATTAGTGCTAACTGTTCTATTGTTAAAATCTGTGCATTTATTCCTATACATTTGAGCTTGGAATCTACTTTGAAAGGAATATTGAAGGTTTGCTTTGCATAATTTTACTCTCTATTTCTGTGTTGTATGTTTGGTAGGACTCTCAATCCTGAGATTTTCCCTCTGAATTTAGAAATTGAAAGGTTACTAAGAACCAGACAAACATCACAGAATTTTGCTGAGACTGCTACTATGGGTGAGCAACCTAGACTTTTGAGGGATTACTTTGCACCTGGTGCATATAATTCCCCATTTTATATCCAATTTCCTACGGTTGAAGGAAATTATGAGATAAAATCATCAACTATCCAGATGCTGCCTTCCTTCCATGGTTTGAGTAAGGAAGATCCATACAAGCATGTGGATGAATTCTTGTCTCTTTGTACCACGTTCAACATAGCTGGACTAGGTTTAGAGGCAACCAAGCTTAGGTTATTTCCTTTTTCATTAAAGGACAAAGCTAGAGCGTGGCTATCCATGTTGCCACCAAACAACATTACATCTTGGAATGATTTGCGATATCAATTTTTAGCCAAATACTTCCCTATGTCTAAGACCAGCCAGTTGAGACAAAATATTATTTCCTTCTCACAACACTCAACTGAAACTTTTCATGAAGCATGGGAAAGGTTTAAAGAACTTTTAAGGCAATGTCCTCATCATCAAATTCCCCGATGGTAGCTTGTTCAAAGCTTCTATCAGGGAATTGATCAAAAGGGCAAGAATATGGTAGATGCTTCCTGTGGAGGCACCTATTTGCAAAAAATAGTTGAGGAGGTCTGGGACCTATTTGAAGTGATTGGTGAAAATTCAACTCAACAGGAATCTTTGTCAAAAGACATTGAGAATCCTGCTCGGTTGAACAATCAGCAAAACACCAAGGGAAAGATTTATGAGGTGAATGAGTTGGAAAGGAAGATGGATAATTTAACCACTAAGTTTGATAGATTGATGGAATCACTTAAAAATCCAATGGTTGCAAGAGTAAAGGAGGCATGTCTGATATACCAGTCTCCTACTCATTCCCATGATCAATGTCCAGCTACACCACAGTTCCTAGATCTAGTGGTGGAGCAAGCTCATGCTGCCCAATCGTTTGGATAGATGCAATCAAATGAATATGCATGGAGAGGGAACCCCAATTTAAGGTGGAGCAAGGGCAATTATCAATCACAACAGCAGCAGCAACGAAAGAACCAAATACCTTTCAAAACTGCTCAGCCTTACCAGCAGAATTTTTATACCAAGCTAAATTTTCAGTAGCCCATTCCACAACAGATGGCACAACCTGTGCAGCAATCTGCTCCAGTTCAAACCCCTTCCAGATCCCCTTCTTTTGAAGACCAAGTTCTAACTTCTCTCCAGAATTTAGGGTCTTTAACTCAGACTGTAATCTTTCACAATCAGAGCATAAAGAAGATTGAAGAAACATTGGGTCAACTTTCAAATACTTTGGCCAAAAGAGAGGAAGGCAGGTTACCTAGCCAACCATTGAACAATCCTAAAGGATAGTTCATGGTTGGAGATGCCTCTGTTTCACATGAAGAAGTAAAAGCTATCACTACTTTGAGAAGTGGAAGAGTTGTAAATAACAATGCGAATCCTGAAAAAGAAGAAGAAAAAATTGAGGAAACTGCTAGAGATATGCTGAGAGCAAAGATGATGTTAGCATTAAAATGCTTGATGTACCTCAGAAAAATAAAAAAAATGAAAAAATCAAAAATCAAAAAATTTTTGGTGATGATTCTAAAGCAATAAATAAAGGAGTAGTTCCTCATTTACCATTTCCCCATGCCATGATATCTGTAGCCCCTTTTGATAAAGGGAATACAAAAATAGATGAAATGATGGAGACTTTCAAGCAAGTCAAGATAAATCTACCTTTGCTTGATGCAATCAAACAAGTCCTAGCATATGCAAAATTTTTGAAAGATATTTGCACTCACAAAAGACAATCTAGGATACAGTTATCCAAGAAGGTCTTTGCTATGGAAAGAGTTAAACAGCTTTTGTCCATTACCACACCTCCTAAACTTCAAGATCCTGAAATCCCCACAATCCCTTGCATTATTGGGGAACATACCATTGAAAAGGCTTTATTAGATTTGGGTGCTAGTGTCAACCTACTTCCATATTTTGTATATGAGAAACTAGGTTTGGGAGAGTTAAAACCCACTCATGTGGTGTTACAACTAGCGCATGATCGAAAGAAAGCCAGTTGGGATGATTGAGGATGTATTGGTAGGGGTAGATAAGTTTTTCTACCCTACTGATTTTTTGGTATTAGACATGGAACCTACAAAAAGCAGAACTTCCATCCCTATCATTTTAGGGAGACCATTCCTGGCTGCAGCCAATGCTTGCATCTAATGCAGGTCTGGTATTATGGAAGTGTCTTTCGAAAATATGAAGGTAAAGTTAAATGTCTACAATCCAGTTACACAGCCTCAATTCAGTTTTGAGGAATGCTTTCTTGTTGATTTGTTGGATGAACTGGTAGAAGAAACTTTACCATAGTTTTTGCAGTGTGAAGATTTAACCACAGATTTTAAAGATGCTTGGAGAAATGTTATGGAAGAAACAGTTTGTGCCTTAAAGTCTGAGGAGGTTAATGTTGTGCAAGGAACTCATGATCAATCAGTAAGGTTTTCTTCATGGAAACTTGTTGTTCTTCCCCTTCCACAAACAACCAAGGTACCTTTGTTACCTTCTTTTCTCAGCCCACCTGATGTAGAGCTAAAACAGTTACCAGAAAATTTGAAATATGTGTTTCTAGGAGACCAAAAAATATTGCCTGTGATTATATCTTCTTCCCTCACTGAGGAGCAGGAGGAAGAGTTGTTGATTGTATTGAAACAGCATAAGAGGGCAATTGGCAGGACTATTGCTGATTTGGGAGGAATCAGTCCAGCTGTTTTCATGCATAAAATTCACTTAGAAGAAGATGCAAAACCTTCTAGAGAAATGCAAAGGAGGCTGAATCCTCATATGCAGGAAGTGGTCATGAAGGAGGTTGTTAAGTTGTTGGATGCAGGGATCATTTACCCCATCTCAAATTCAGCTTGGGTAGCACCTACACAGGTGGTACCTAAGAAATCGGGGATTACTGTGGTAACCTCAGATTCTGGTGAGCTCATTTCAACCAGACAAACAACTGGTTGGAGGGTCTGTATTGATTACAGAAAGCTCAACACAATGACCGGAAAAGACCACTTCCCTCTTCCATTCATTGATCAAATTTTAGATAAGCTAGCAGGAAAAGCCTATTACTATTTTCTTGATGGTTACTCTGGTTACAACCAGATTCCTGTGTATCCACAAGATCAGGAAAAGACCACCTTCACTTTCCCCTTTGGCACTTTTGCCTATAGGAGGATGCCTTTTGGTCTTTGTAATGCTCCTGCTACCTTTCAAAGATGCATGTACTCTATTTTCTCTGATATGATTGACCAATTTATGGAGATTTTTATGGATGACTTTTCAATATATGGCAACAATTTTGCCCAGTGTTTACATAATCTCAGCTTGGTGTTACAGAGATGTGAGGAAACCAATTTAGTTTTGAGCTGGGAGAAGAGCCATTACATGGTCACCCAAGACATTGTCCTTGGCCATGTTATCTCTCACAAGCGCATTGAGGTGGACAGAGCAAAAATTGATTTAATTGCACATTTGCCTCCTCCCAAAACTGTTAAGCAAATCAGAAGTTTTCTGGGGCATGCTGGATTTTACAGGAGGTTCATTAAGGACTTCAGTAAAATATCCAAGCCTCTTTGCCATTTATTGTGCCAAGATGTTCCTTTTGTTTTCAATAATGAATGCCTAAAGGCATTTGAATTCTTAAAAAATTGTTTGATTTCAGCTCCAATACTACAGTCTCCAGATTATTCACTGCCTTTTGAGCTGATGTGTGACGCATCAGATTATGCTTTGGGATCTTGGGCAAAGAAAGGATAAGCTGCCTCATGTCATAGCTTATGCTAGTAGATCAATGATTGATGCACAGTTCAACTACACAACAACTGAGAAAGAGTTGTTGGTAGTTGTTTTTGCCTTGGAGAAGTTCAGGTCATATGTTTTGGGTTCACAAATTATGGTGTTCACTGACCACTCAGCCCTGAAATACCTTCTGTCTAAGAAGGATACCAAACCAAGATTAATCAGGTGGATCCTCCTATTACAGGAGTTTGATTTACAGATTAAAGATAAAAAGGGTGTAGAAAATGTGGTGGCTGACCATCTGTCTAGAATTCTAACTGCTGAGATTGATAGGTTGCCTATCAATGAATCTTTCCCTGATGAGCAACTTTTTGCTATCAGTATACACGCCCTTGGTTTGCAAATATAGTCAACTTTTTGGCTACTGGAAGGACCCCTCAACACTGGAATAAAATGGATAACGATCTTTTCTTCTCAAAGATTAAACATTTTAATTGGGAGGATCCTTATCTGTTCAAGATTTGTGCAGACCAAATAATTAGAAGATGTGTCCATGAAGAAGACTTTCATAGCATACTCTCCATGTGTCATGAACAGGCCTGTGGAGGCCATTTTAGTTGAAACAAAACTGCTGCAAAAGTTTTGTAGTGTGGATTTTATTGGCCCACACTCTTCAAAGATGCACTACAGCACTGTAAGTCTTGTCAGAACTGCCAGCGATTGGGCAACATTTCCAAGAGAAATTCAATGCCATTACAGCCTATTTTGGTAGTTGAATTGTTTGATATTTGGGGGATAGATTTTATGGGACCTTTTCCTCCATCAAATGGTTTTAATTTCATCTTAGTAGCTGTGGATTATGTATCCAAATGGGTTGAAGCCACAGCTACTAAAACCAATGACCACAGAGTTGTCCTGAAATTCTTAAAGGACAACATCTTTTCTAGGTATGGTTCCCCCAGAGCCATTATCAGTGATGGGGGAAGCCATTTTTGTAACAAGCATTTTGAAGTTCTACTAAAAAAGTACTCTGTCACTCACAGAGTAGCTACTCCATATCATCCACAAACCAGTGGACAGGTGGAGATTTCCCACAGAGAACTCAAACATATACTGGAAAAGACTGTGAAGAAGGACAGAAAAGATTGGTCCCTTAAACTGAATGATGCATTGTGGGCATATAGGACAGCCTATAAGACCCCAATTGGCATGTCCCCATTCAGATTGGTCAATGGTAAAGCATGCCATTTACCAGTGGAATTAGAATATAAGGCCTTTTGGGCTATTAAAACTTTGAACATTGATCTTACTACTGCTGGTAATCACAGGAAACTGCAGCTCGCTGAGTTGGATGAGCTGAGGATGGATGCATACACCAATGCAAGATCTTACAAAGAAAAAATTAAGGCTTTCTATGACAAAAATCTGCTAAGAAAAGAGTTCATATCTGGCTCTAAGGTATGGCTATTCAACTCAAAACTTAAGTTTTTTCCTGAAAATCTTAGATCCAGATGGGAAGGGCCATATACTGTTATTCAAGCATCTCCTTCTGGGGCTGTTGAAATTATGGATCCAAGTGATGGAAGAACCTTGAAAGTAAATGGTCAGAGGTTCAAACCATGCATTGAAAATACCCTGGAGCCTGTGCTAACCATCTATCATCAAGAGCTCTACAACTGATAAACAACTGTATCATATGTATTTGACTTATGTTTGTTTTGTAGTTTTTGCATAGTTTATTTCTCTCTGTTTTTAGTCATATTTTACACTCAATTCGAGAAGTTTACAATATGTGAAAAATCAATTCGCAAAGAAAAAAAAAATTATTTCGAAAAATTTAATTTCCTTTTCGAAAAGGATCTGAACCTGTAACTAACTGCTCGAAAAGAATGATAAGCTTTTCAAATAGGTGGTTCTGAAGCCTTTTGCTTTTCGAAAAGTTGTTTCTGTAGCCTTTTGGTTTTTGAATGGTACTGATGCCATTCTCCTTTGTAAAAAGGACTGTTTTGAACTTTTCGAAGACTTCAAAGATGCTTTGCGAAAATCGTTTTGAGCATATTTAAACCCTTTCGAAGCAAGGGTTTCATATTCGAAAGCATTCCCAGAGTGTCCTGTTTCACAGAAAACCCATTTTCCTTCCATCCCTGCGTGCTTTTGAAGCTCATATCCAATTTCCTTCATTTCTATTTCTCTGATTAAGCTTGAAGAGAGGGACCCTTTGCTTCTGATTCTAGAGGATTTAATCAAGCGATCAAAGATTTCAAGCAAAACCCTAGATTTTGGTATTTTTCTTTGCATATCTTCTGTTTGTATTTTGCAAAGTTAATTTCTGTGTCAGCATGCATTGTGTGAAATTTAAACAAAGTTTTAAAATGGGGAAAGCTAAAAAATCACTGGCTGCAATGTTCCCTAAGTCGTCTGCCAAGAAAGGTAGTAAACCATCCACAAAAGGAAAAGCCAAAACCTCAGCCAAGAGGAAACTGTCGATGGATAAAGCTGATAAGATTGAGAAAGGGAAGAAAATTAGGCATGAGGAACCCATCCGAGCAGCTGACCATAGTCCTGAGCCTGAGATTCCTCCTCTTCCTATGCATTTGGTACTGCCAAACCCTTTCATTGAAGCTCAAAAGCTGATCCCAGAGCTTATTGTTGATGAAACCTTTTTCTTGAACAAACCTGAATGTAAGCTATCCTTGAACTACATCAGGGATGCTTCACTAAGCAATATCCTAACTCCTCTTCCAGAGAAAATCTATCCAAGAATGGTGAGATTATGGTACCAAAACATGGTAAAAGTGACTGAGAAGGATGCTGATGTCCCTACTCTTGTAATTTTCATTGATGATTGCGATTTAACAGTCACTTATGAAGACATTGGAAATGCCTTGGGAATACCATTTCAACATGATCCGGCTGGTCCTTTGGCTGCACCAGAGACAGCTTCTTTTAGAGAAATGGCTACACATCTAACCCAAGGAATAGTTGGAACTGGACAGTCCATCATTAGGAGAGACTTAGCACCTCAATTTTTGCTGATGGATTCCATTTTGAGAGGATGTTTTTATGTCACTGGGCACAGTCAGGAAAGAAGGACATCCATTTTGGAGGCCCTCTTTCATTTCTCTAAGGGGCAATTCTTCAATGCCCCTATGCTAATTTTTGAAGCCATGGCTGACATCAGTGTCAAGATGAAGAAGGAGCAGAAAATAGCTGGAATACTATTTGGTTGGCTGATCACAGCCCTACTAAGAGCCAAATTTGACATTGATAAGCAAGAGCCATTTGAGATTGTCTCCCCTCACGCTTTTGGGAAGAGGGCTTGGACTACAAGCCAAACCATGTTGAATAGAATGAGGGAAGAGGTTGAGCCAGCCCAAGAACCTGCTATACCTGCAGCTGCCATTGAGCCTACTATACCAGACCCTAAGGTGACCAACTCTTTAGCTGCACCTATTTCACTTGCAGCTAACATTGAACAAGCTGTCATTACTGAGGTGACCAGCTCTTCAACTGCACCCATTGTTGAAGAGGTCATCATCTTACCCACCTCACCTAGCACAACTCCTATTCCTTCACCCATTCCAACAGTCCCATCACTCATAACCACCATAATTCCAATTGCAGACTCTCCCTCTACACCAACCACTCCAGCCATACTTACACCACCAATTTCCCCTAACAATGTCCAAGATATGGCCACAGATTTTGTTGAACACTCTCCTAGCACTCCCCTTCTCCAAAGCTTCTCAGGTTCACCTGCTCATTCAACTCATACACCTAAAATCACTCATACCCCTGAACCTGAGATATTCACAACAGAGGCCTACTCATCTTTGATGGGATCTATCTTGGAGAATATTGGGCTTGAATCTGTACCCATACCTGACCCTCCTCATTTCAGCCATTTGGCTACTTCCCCCTTTACAGCCATTTCACCCATTGCCCCTCAACCATCTACATCAATTTTACCAGCCCCTACTTTGCATACCACACCCACACCTGACACAATTAGCCAAATCTTTACCTTTCTCCAATCCATCCAAGCCCAACTACAGATCAACATAGACAACCAGTCTGTGACAAATTCCATTCTCCAAACCTTGGCCTCCACATCCCAAACAACCACCTTAGACCATTCCCATCCCTCGTTTTGCAACTCTTAAAAGGGCTATGGAAGATAACCCTTACATCTTTCGTGATGTTCTTAAGGGGATTGCAGATTTCCACACTTACATCAAAACCCCTTTTGAAGAACAAATTTGGAAGCTGGAGCTATTTTTGAAATTTGAGAGAAATAAGATGCAAGACCTGTTGAGGCAAACATTTCAGATGGTTAGGAGTGAGCAGCACAAAGTTACCATGCTACAAGAAAGTCTGGCACAAGAAAAACTGAGGAGTGAGAGACTTGCAAAATATATTGGCCTCACCAAAACGATCAAATCTGAGGACTACACCGAGCTTCAAGCCACAATCTAGGAGATAGCTAAATCGAGTTCAGACTCCAATACTGACTCAAGTTCAGACTCTGACAGTGATTCCAATTCTGACCCCATTGAACCAACTTATGATATAGATGTTGACCCCAGTTATTAGAATACCTTGTACATGTTTGTTTTGTTGGGTCTGTAGTATGTAATTCCTATTTTTTGTTAGCTTTTGTTAATTTGTAATTACTGTGCATTTCCTTTCTTTCTTCTCTGTCAACATGCTTTTTGTTTTTTGTTCTTTTCTTTTTGCTTATGCACTTGTAGACCAGTGAGGACACTGCTCATCATAGGTTTGGGGGTGTGGCAGAATTGCCAATAGTTTAGTTAACATCAGTGTAGCTTATGATCAGCAGAATTTTTGAAAATGAAGTAATTTCACACCTGTTGTTTTGAAAAATGAGGAAGTTAAAACTTTTTAAAATTGATTTCTAGTGTAATTCTAATACTTTCATGAAGTGAATGTCAAAAAATTTCCAAAAGAAAATTGATGTTTTAGTAAACCTAAAAAGAGAGAAAACAGTGATGATACACCTCAGGAATTTGATAGAAAACCACACCCAGTGAGATTTGGGCCTAAAATGTATTCTTTGGAGGTATAAATTGGCAATTTTTTTGCTCTAAGGACTGTTTGAACCTGGTTACTATCACTAGAAGTTACACATATCCAAATTAAAATAATTTGACAGCAATCATGATATTAAAGACATGATGTAAGGCCTCCTTTTGGACAGTTTGAACTTCAAAAACAAATCCCCACCTTTTAAAACTGCACTTGATACACACCATTTGAGCTTTATAAATCTAAGATTTCTTTGAAACCTCATCAACCAACCTCATCCACCTCATTTAGCCTAATCCTCACTCTAAAAATTCAGAAGGTAAAGGAAAGGAAGCTGAAGAAAGGAGAGTTGGGTAACAAGTTGGTGATAGAAAAAGAAAAATAGTTGAAGGCAATGATGTATCAGCAGAAGAAATGTGGCATTCCAGTCAATGTCATTTTGAAAAAAAAATAAAAATAAAAAAATAAAGAAAAAAGGAGAAGTCATTTCATTGGAAGTTTGAAAAGGAAAGAGAAAAAGATGGCCACTTTGGCTCTGAAAATTCAAAGAAGAAGATGAAATTGTGCTGAAAGAAAGAAGGTGTGCATACCACCTCCTTACCTTGACTAACTTCTCAATTTTGAACTCCATTCCACCCCTTTATTCTTGATAAATTTCACCCATAAGCCACATTACAACCCAAGTTAAAGTCCTTACTGATCAAAAATGGATTGAGCTGTCACATGGAGATAAGGATTTGTGTAATCTATGGTGAAAAGAGCAAGAATTGAATCGAAAAGCAATGCCTATGCTTCGCTATCCTTATTTGAGGGTCAGAATCGCTCTTGAGTTGTGTGCAATAGTATAACCCTCTTACTTGTATGGTGAGTGAAAATCCTGGAGAGAGTTGGGTTTGAAATCAACTAATTGGGGTAACATCAAAACTGAATTCTCAAATAAAAGGTAAACTTTTCATTAATTTGTCTTGTAAAAAACTTTTTGACACAAACTGAGTGAATGGTAAAAGGAATTATAGCAGAATTTTAGTTTTAAACTGATATTTTCTTGATCTTCCTCTTACATCCTGACTGATGTAGGTGTGAATAATCTGACTGGATGAAAGTCTGCTTTAACAGAACTGCATTGATATTAACTGATTTATTGGAGAAGTTTGTGGGGACCTTAACTGAAAACCCTCAGGAGACTTCACTCCTCCACTAGGGATCACCTAGGGGTTTAAAAGGCTTGTAGCATATGCTAAATGTAACTGTGCTCCCTACAAAAATGGCTTTTTCATTCTGTTTTTAAATTTTGTCTTTGCTCAGGGACTAGCAAAGCTTAGGTTTAGGGGTGTGTTGAGAACTGGAAAATACCATTTTCCACCCCTTAACCTGAGTCTTGATAGACCTTTGAGAGTACTAAATAAGTGTTTTAGCGTTTGTTTTACAGCTAACAATAAAGGCAGGCTTAACCCTGAAAGCAGCTTAAAAGTGCCAAAAAGATGACTCATGCTAATCTAGTGGAAGAAGGAGAAGGGACAACCTCACTGGCTGTCAAAATGCCTCAACTAAAGAGGACAAAGGCCTGGTCTCAACCTGGAAAGAGGTTTGGAGCTATTTGAATAAAAGAATGCATTACAGAATGCTTTTCAAAAAGAACCTAAACTTTTCGAAAAGAACCTGAACTTTTCGAAAAGAACCTGAACTTTGCGAAAAGAACTAAAAGCTCCAGGCTTAGTTTTCGAAGAGCACCTAAACTATTCGAAAGGATCCCTGACCTATTCGAAAAGAAGAGAACTCCTTGCGAACAGTACCAGAATTGTACGAAAAGAGCTTCAGAAGTCACAGTACCCTGCGAAAAGTTCTCCAAACTGTGCGAAATGATATCCTGAAGATTCCCAGCATCTGCAAGGGCAATTCAGTAATCCCTGCATGCGCCCCAATGCATTTAAAAGCCCAGGGACATTCCGAAAGATTCTGAGCACGAACCAAAGGCATATTCCACCCCATGTGAACACCCAAAGATGAAATTACTTGGTGGGAACTTCTAGAAGCTCAAACAGATTTTAAAATTACATAACAGAATTGATGCTTCTGTCACCTGATTGGCTGAACCAGATCAAGCAGTTCTGATTGGCCAAAACAGAACTGGATCCTTGTGCTCGACTCCTATTGGTTGATATAGATCTAACCAATTCTGATTGGTTGATACACATCTGAGCTGGACTTAGGGAAAACTATAAATAGACGAACCATTTGCCCAATTTGGGTATCCAGATTTTGAGTTTCATTTCTATTGCCCCATTTCCAATTCAGATAGCTTGTCTGAAACTTCTATAATAGCCTAGCTTTTATTTGTAACTGAGAACTGTGAGATACTTCTGTAATTCAAGTGAGAATTGTATTCAAGACTACAAATCCGAGAGCTGTTTAAGCTGTTCTCTGTAATTGTAATGGTGAATTTGAAAAGGTTGCTGTGAACAGCACGTTCTCAATCGGATTTGTGTTGAGGGTTCCCAGTGATCTCCTTATTCATTAGATTCCTTTAAATTTACTGTTTTTAAAGCAATTTCCCTTAATTCATTACCCCTGTGAGAATCTGCATTTGTAACCTAATTTCTCACAGCATTTGTAGTGGTGTTTTTTGTTCTGAATCAAGGATTCGGATTGAAGACTATTGGATGATCTGTGTCTATTGAAGTGGACAGACCATAGCCATAAGTTCAACTCAATTCTAATCCTTGAGTTGGATTACTTTCTCTTGCATCTGTGCTGGTAGCCTAATGAAGATTGGATAATATCTCATTTGTTTTACATTTATTCTCATTCTGCAATCAAGTACTAAGTCGAAGTTAGATATTATTTCTCCATTCTTATTAATTTACATCAAATCTCCCCAACTCGAATCTGGATCATTTATTTTAATTTTTACTTTTATCATTTAGTTAATGTGACAAATTCAACCTCCCATCTTATGTGTTTTGCAGATAGGATCAGAGGTCAGATCTGGTAGCTCGGATAAGAAGGTTTATCTTACATGTTAAATCAATTCCCTGTGGACGATCTTTTACTCACTTACATTTAAAACTTGCTACAATTGGCCCTGATCTTGTAGGCTAATTAAGTTCTCTCTGTGCTAATATTTCTTTATTTTTTTCAAATTCAGTGCAATTCATCATTTGTAAATCTATTTTCAAAACACAAATAAATCATGCACACTTAGAAGAGCAACACCCATGACCCAATACCCCACCACCCAAGCCTACCCAGGGCCCATGGCCCAGACCCACCAAGGCCCCATGGCCCAGACCCATCAAGGCCCATTGGGCCAGACCCACAATGGGCCCATGGACCAGACCCATCAAGGCCCTTTGGACCAGACCCATCAAGGGCCCTTGGCCCAAACCTACCAAGGGTCCATGGCCCAAACCTATCAATGGCCCATGACCCAGAATGACCAAGGGTTCATGGCCTAAGCCCGAACCCCACACTCACACCTTCCACAATACCCCCAACATTTAACCCAACCTTCACAGCTGGGTCAAACCCATGTCATCCCCCAAGCCCAATTCTCCCATGGCCTCACACCCCAATGCCATCTCCAAACCTTCCCCCATACCCAATGGGCCTATCAGGCCCCGCCTCAAAACCAAATTTCCATCACCCAACAAACCTTTTCTCACCCCCAATGGGCTCACCCAACCCCCACTCATGCCATTCCCATCCAACCCATACAACAAAAAAGGAGAATCCCGCCCTTGCTGCACACTATGCCGACCAACAATATGAAGAGGACGAGATTAGGAATAGCGGGGCCTATGCTGGGACTTTGACCAGCCTCAACCCTCCTCCCATAATTACCCATCCCCTGGTGGCCCAGAGCGAGTCCCAGCCAGTTGTTGAAAAAATGGCCCCCATATCCAAAGAATCGGAACAGTTAAGGGAGCAACTAGACAAGATCTAGAAACAATTATTAAAAATGGGTGGTGCTGAAATCCATGTCACGGATTTCACGAATTTATGTCTGTTTGCCGAGGTCCCCCTACCCCCCAAATTTAAAACGCCAATATTCGACAAGTACAATGGCACAGGTAACCCGATTGCACTCCTCAAGTCCTATTGTGGGGACATGTGCCAGTACGGAGGGGACGAGAGACTGCTAATAAAAGTCTTTCAGAAAAGTTTGACCAGACCGGCCCTAACGTGGTTCACATCTCTTGAGCCATCTGTGATGAAGACATGGAAGGATTTGACGCACTTGTTCTAGGAACAGTATGCCTATAATACTGATATTCAAACCGCGTAAGTCTGATTTGGCCCGTTTAAAACAGAATCCCAACGAGACCTTTGGCGACTATTTGAGGCATTGGAGAGCACTGGCAGCTCAAGTCAGAAATAAAATATCAGACGATGAGCAGATAGAGATGATTTCAAAGAACACTCTTCTAGTGATTTTTGATTTTCTTGTATATCAACAGCAGTCCAGTTTTACTGATTTGGAGAGGAATGCCAACCGCTGTGAGGATGCCATCAGGGAAGGGTGGTTGACTAAGAATGCTTTAGGGGGCCCTAGCGGGGTTAGGAGGTTTACAGAGCAGAAGAACGACAGGAGGACAGGGGCAGAGATATAAAATGTTGCGAACACTCGGCCTAATAATAACAATGTAGCCCCGTTCCAATTCCATGCAGCGCAACTAGCTCCCGTCAGGGCAAGGCCAGTACAAAGAGCAGGGAATGGGCAGGGAATGTAAATGACCCCGGAGAGGAGAGCCCATTATGATCGAGTCTTTACGCCCTTAGGGCAATCCCTGAGTGTACTTTTGCCATTATTAATTGAAAAGGGTTTAATAACTGTTCTCCAACCACGACCTCCTCCCAATTCGATTCCATATAATTTTGACCCTAATACTCATTGTAATTTTTATCAGGGTTCGGGTCACCCGACTGATCGCTGCTTCCCATTGAAGCACGTGATCCAGGACTTAATCGATGCTGGAAAGATCATTCCCCCTGCACCCGCCCAAGCAAACCAGCATGCGAATATCCATCAAGTGCCTTTACCACCACACCCTATCGGAATAGAAGGTCTTAGACCCACCATAGGGATAATAGAGGAATTTGAAGAAGAATTAGAGTTTGATCCATCAAACTTCATTTGTAATCCAGAAATGTTTGTTACACCAAGGCAGAGAAATCTAGGAGAAGCAACTGTTGGGGTGATTGAACCCCTAAATTTGGCAGATTATTTCCCTACCGCTACACCAATAGTTGAACCCCTAGATCTTAGGGCCTATTTCCCACCATCCAATCCCATTAACTGCGTATAAATGAATGTGTATCAACCATATTCCACCACCCCCATCCATTACCCAATAAACCAATAGACCCCTGATCCCCCACCACCAATAAATTACCAATGGCCTGCTCCCACCCCATTATCGTCAGCTCAATCACATGCAAACTCTACCACCCCTGTCAATTCCCTCATGGCCCGTCAAACCCCCAACCCTCCACCTGCACCCATCAAATATCAATGGCCTGCACCCACACCATTACCCCCGGTGCAACCACCATTAAACCTCACCACCCTTACCTGGCCAAAATTTTCTACTCCCTCATCCATCACGGAGGAAAGCCATGTCTTACATACCCTCCCAGAGCCATCAGTACATGTACTCCAGACACCGATAGCCATACCATTCCAGCTCTCAGGACCAACCTATGATCCACATCAGGTCCCGCTGAGCTACGAGCAAACCAATGCTAACTCCGATAGAAGCAGTAGAGAGGGAGTCGTAGACTTTGTTACCAGGTCGGGGAAGATCTCGAGACAGCCTGAGACAGCGGCAGCAGCAGCAACAACAACAACTGCAGCAACACAAGCCCAACCCTTGGGGAAGAAAGAGAGCACTGTGAATCCGTTTGAGAAGATGAGTCCAGAACATATACAAGAGACTCAGCTGAAAAGAACGTCGGCCCATATTACTGTATGGGATTTATTGATGACATCCCCACTCCATTTCCAAGCATTAATGGGGGCATTGAAAAATTCTCATGTATCACTTCAAGTCAGCCCGGATGAAGTTGGGCAGATAATTGGTCAAGTGATGGCTCCCAATGCCATATCTTTTTCGGATGCGGACCTGCCAAAGGAGGGAAATAGTCATTCTAAACCTCTCAACATCACTGTAGAATGTGGGAACATGATAATTCCCTTGGTTTTAATTGACAATGGATCTGCATTGAACGTGTGCCCATTGAGAACTGCCACCAAAATTGGGGTGGACCCCTGCATGTTGAGGCCATCAAGGACGAGTGCTCGAGGTTTTGATAACACAAGATGGGAGATCATGGGAGAAGTTGACCATGAGCTCGTAATCGGGCCCATGACCTTTTCGCTACCATTCCAAGTGATGGATATCAAATCCTCTTTTAATCTACTGATAGGACGCCCATAGCTGCAGGAGGTTGGGGTGATACCTTCTACCCTCCATCAAAAATCAAAATTCATATCAGGACAGAAGGTGATCATCATCATTGGTGAAGGGCACGATGAGAAAGACAAGGCCACCCATAGCATTGAAAATCCTAAGGTTGTGGATGTGCCACATACTGAAGAAGACACCGACCTGCACAGTTTTGAATATGAGGTGTCGGCTGTAGGCCCAGAACCCCCTAGAAACATCAGTTCAGCAACCAACGGTGGAATGGAAGTAGCAGTGGCTATGCTCCAAAAGTGGGGCTATCAGAAAGGAACGGGTCTGGGACCCAGATTACAAGGAAGGAAAGAGCCAGTTATTTCCAAGGGGTAGAAGGTCCAATTCAGGTTAGATACAAGCCCACAGAAGAATAGGTCCGAGAAGCCAAAGAGAAAGTCAGGGTCCCCGCGGCTACAAAAGCTCGAGGAATTAACATAGAAGAGAAACCTTGCCTTAGGCCGCACATCAGGGATTCCTTTGTCAGCACAGGGGTCATAAAGATCGATCGAAATGGGGCAACCCATTTGACCCCACACAAACCCATAGCCCTAATCCATCCCACCAATCCCCAGATCTCCCTTCCTAGCTTGGAGATAGATTTGGCCACATTGTCCCTTTTCGAGGAACGACGGTTGGTACCTGAACAAACCCCCCCTTTGGTGAATCACCACAAAACCGAGTTATCATTTGAGGACATGATCTCACACCAAATGGGGATCAATATGATGGAGGCTGACTCCAATGAGCCATATCAGTCAGCACCCTCCATCCCAACAGGTAAAGAAGCGGCCACTTAGGTACGCAACTGGGCATCTTCGCCCCAAATCGTGGAAGCCGGGAGTGGCCTAACATTTGACACCCGTTTCTAAAAAAAAATAACTTATAAAAAGTGAGAGAAGCCCTTGGCGAACAATACCTTGTGTATATAGCAACCCACCTTGCCAAGGGTCCGTCTCCGAAGAAAACAAAAATCTCAAAAACATGGAAAAAATATAAAATCCCGAAAATATGGAAAAAACATAAAATCCCAAAAACATTGAAAAAATCTAAAATCTAAAAACATTGTCATTTAAAATTTCAGAAAATGTCCCGCAAAAGGATGCCTTAATCAAAATACCCGTCCCACGTGAAATCGACCCCTTCCCTATTAAAATACAAGAAGAGGTAGGGATCACGAGTCTGGATGAGGATGTCCCCTTCGAGGAGCTCCCCAATGAGCTCCTTGATCGATTTGCCGACTTTGAGCATGGCCCTACCCCTATTGTCGAAGAGACCGAAGACGTCAATCTAGGAACTGAGGAGGTTCTAGGATAACCAAAATCGGAACGTCATTATCTCCTGAGGAAAGAAAAGTCATGATCGACTTCCTTTGGTCATATGAAGACATTTTTGCCTGGTCGTACGAGGACATGCCTGATCTGGATACTGATTTGGTCGAGCATGAGTTGCCTCTCTACCATGATATGAAGCCAGTCAAGCAGAAGCTGAGACGTCTCTGACCCGAGTGGATGTTGAAAGTCAAAGATGAGGTCATCAAGCATAACGATGAGAGGTTTCTCATAGTATCTAAGTACCCGCAATGGCTAGCTAATATTGTGCCTGTACCGAAGAAGGATGGAAAGGTCCACATGTGTATCGATTTCTGCAATTTAAATAGAGTGAGCCCAAAGGATGATTTCCCACTACCACACATCGGCATCTTGGTAGACAACACGGCTAAGCACGGGATGCTTTCTTTTATGGATGGATTCTCAGGATACAATCAGATCAGAATGGCAGAGGTTGATCGCGAGAAGACAGTGTTCATTACCCCTGGGGAACCTTTTGCTATCGAGTCATGCCATTCAGGCAGAAGAATGCCAGTGCAACATACCAGAGAGCTATGACTGCACTATTTCATGACATGATGCATCGAGAGATTGAAGTATATGTCGGTGACATGATCGCCAAGTCACCAAAGCAAAGCGACCATCTGGTAAACCTTCAGAAGCTATTTGAAAGGTTGAGAAAATATTGACTCCGTCTGAATCCACAGAAGTGCACATTTGGCGCCATGTCAGGAAAATTGTTGGGATTCATCGTCAGCAGAAGAGGGATCAAAGTTGACCCAGTCAAAGTCAAAGCCATTACTGAAATGCCACTGCCGTCTACCGAGAAAGAGGCTAGAGGGTTCTTGGACAGAATATAGTATATCAGTCGGTTCATCGCACAGCTAACTCCAATCTGCATGTCGATCTTCAAGTTATTAAGGAAGAATTTGCCTGTTGAATGGAACGACGATTGTCAAGCAGCGTTCGAAAAAATCAAAAGCTACCTCCTTAATCCACCTATTTTGGTACCACCTGAGCCAGGGAGACCACTCTTGATGTATCTCTCCACGATGGATGTTTCGATGGGATGTGTTTTAGGGCAGGACGATAAAACGAGAAGAAGAGAGCAGGCCATTTACTATCTGAGCAAGAAGTTTACTGATTATGAAGTGTGCTACTCTCATCTGGAGAAAATATGCCTGGCTCTTGTATGGGCTACTCAAAGGCTCTGCCACTACTTGCTATCTCAGGCAGTTCTGCTCTTGGCCCGAATGGACCCATTAAAATGCCTATTGGAAAAGCCAGCTCTCACTAGACGAACCGCACGTTGGCAACTTTTATTATCTGAATTCGACATCACGTACATCACTCAGAAATCGATCAAGGGATAGGCGCTTGCTGATCATCTTGCTGACAATCCTTTACCTTACTATGAGCCGTTAAGAACCGAATTCCCAGATGAAGATATCTTGTTCATGATGGAAGACGATACAGAAGAAGCAGAAGAATCATGGGTAACGCACTTTGACGGGGCAGCAAATGTCGAGGGCCAAGGTGTTGGCGCCATCCTAATTTCACCAAAAGGATTCCATGTATCGGTCTCTATCAAGCTCAACTTCCCTTGCACTAACAATATGGCTGAGTACGAAGCTTGCGCCACTAGTCTGCAGGCGGCTCTCGATCTGAATATAACTCACTTTCGAGTATTTGGCGATTCACAATTAATCATATGCCAGACGAATGGTGACTGGAAGATGAAAGACGAGAAATTGATCCCCTATCATGAACACCTCGAGGATCTGATAGCTTGCTTCCAAGATGTGACTTTCTCATACATCTCAGATAAGGAATCGCTTTGCCGACACATTAGCAACTTTGGCGTCAATGATTGAAATCCCCTATGGTGTTGAGATGAAGCCGATCGTGATCGAGTAGAGGAATGAGCCGGCCTTCTGCCTCCAGATTGAGGAAGCTACAAAGCCTGATGATGAGCCACCTTGGTTCTCAGATATCAAGAATTTCCTTGATACCCTAACTTTCCCAGAGGGTACATCCAAGACAGACCGAAGAACCATTCAATGTTTAGCGACAGGTTATGTCATTTGTGGGGAATGCCTCTACAAGCGATCATACAATAACATCTTACTCAGGTGCCTTACTGAAAGTGAAGCGGTCAATATTATGGAAGAAATCCATGAGAGAGTATGCAGAGCCCATGTCAGCGGTCACATGCTTGCTAAGAAAATCCTACGGCAGGGATACTTCTGGACCACTATGGAATCAAATTGTTGTAAACATGTTCAAAAATGCTACAAGTGTCAGGAACACTCCAGTCTGATACACGCTCCTGCCATTGATCTTCACTACATGACCACTCCTTGGCCATTTGCTACCTGGGGCCTTGACGTTGTCAGAATAATTAATCCAAAAGCACTAAATGAGCATTGGCTCATCCTCGTCGCCATTGAATACTTCACCAAGTGGGTAGAAGCGGTGTCATATGCTAACATCATGGCCAGTCACGTTGAGAAGTTTCTCAAGAATAATATTGTGTGCCGATTCGGAGTATCCAAAGATATCATCACGGACAACGGCACAAACTTTGCGAATAAGCTCATCCGAGACTTCTACGAGCAATACAAAATCAAGCACCATCACTCATCCCCTTATCAGCCTCAAACTAATGGAGCAGTGGAAGCCGCGAACAAGACATTTGTCTGCATCCTTGAGAAAATGGTCGTCACTTATCGAGATTGGAGCGAAATGCTGCCATTTGCTCTGTGGGCCTACCGAATGTCTATCCGTATTGCTACAGGGGTAACACCATTCTCCCTTGTGTATGGAACCGAGGCCATCCTCCTGGTAGAGGTTGAAGTACCCTCGCTCTGAATCCTCATGGAATTAGGCTTACCTGAAGTAGAGAGAGAGATCCTGCTTTGTATAATTAAACTTATTGGACGAGAAGAGACTCCTAGCCTTGTGTCACACTCAAGTTTACCAGGGGAGAATCGCATGCTCTTACAATAAACGTGTCCGTGGTCGAGACCTAAAGGTAGGAGACACTGTGCTAAAGAAGATCTTCCCATCCCTCCATGCCGATCTAAGAGGAAAGTTTAAGCCGAACTGGGAAGGACCATACATCATTCGAGAAGTGATGCTGGGATACGCCATCCACCTCGCCACCATGGACGGAGATCATCTTCCTGAGCCCATCAACGCTGGATATGTCCGACGGTTCCACTCTTAGTCTATCTTGATAAGGTAAGTATTGATGAAACAGATACGTGACTGCTTAAGAACCACCCAAAAGAGGCCATCATTTCAAGCATAGTGTCCAAAAATATCCCTAAAAATGATGATATCCTTTGCTACCCCATTTGAGTCTGGGCCTTTCTTTCGATAAACCCATTCCCCCAAAAAAAATATACGTGTACATATACCAAAAAAAAGAGAGAGAGAGAAGATGCATGTGTATAAAGTTACTATCAAATCTTAAAAAATTGAAAAAGCAAAACCTCAAAAAGAGATTGCCTGAAATGGAGGAAAAAGAATAACAAAAAAATGTGTATAGAAGAATCACGGGACATGTACAGTAAAAACCCCCAAGGAAGAAAGTATGTTGAGAAAACTGAAGCCGTATCAAGGAAACCCTTTTAGCCCAGCATACCTTCAAATCCTAACCTAACCCATGGCCAAGCTACACCCTGAAGGAAGCCCTCTTTGTAGGTTCGCAAGCAGTCATAATATATGTTAAGTCAACATGAGCCGAGTCGTGAGACGACACCAGAACCTCATCCAACCGGCTATGACGGAATCGACGTCTATGTCATAGCTCTTGAAAAAAAAAAATTAATAAAAAGAATAAAAAATAAAATAAAAATACAAGCTCAAAGCAAGATGGACGTAGTGAAAACTAGAAAGGGCATTACGGGTAAAAACAGTGGGCCTGTGCGGACCAGGTGAAAACCCGAAAGGGTGCTTGGGGTAAGAGAGCTAAACCCATGGACGTGGTGAAAACATGAAAGGGTGCCACGGGTAAAAAAAAAAGGGAGATAAAAAAAAAAGAGAAAAAATTAAAAAAGAAAGGTTTGGACTAATTGAGAAGATTAATGTTTGAGGAACCCTTTCATTACTCTTCTTGTATCCTCTTGTCCGACTGGGCCGCTCATGCTAGTTCGAATCGGGTCCCGACCATAATTGTTTTTGTGAAACCACACCGTCAAACGTATGACCCGAGGCAAGGAGAAAGGTTTAACTCAATCCAAAGGGATCAAAGTTCCGGCCTTCGTAAAATCCGAAAACTCACTCAGATCTGACTGCATGAAAGAGTTTGACTATGCTCAAAATGGGACCCGTTACTCCGTCTCACTATCAAGGCATCAAAAACAAAAAAAAGAAGAAAAGCCAAAAAAAAAAAAAAAATTAAGAAAAATCCAAACACCAAAAAATGTGTATATATTTCTACTCATTTTCATGTACATATTTCCAGCATCACATTTCAATCCCAAAAATGAAGAAAAATAACAAAAAATCATCAAAAACAAAATTCCAAAAAAAATGTATAATGAAAATGGAAAAGTGTAGGTAGAAATCTACTTTTTCTTCTATTGTTTAGGATGCATTTTCTTTATATGTATAAACAAGCTTTTATAGGTTTTGCTTCAATTACACGCCCTATTTCAGGCATTTAATTAAATTATGCATTAGTTTCTTGGCACTTAATCACTTTGAGTCGGTCATCGACTCAGTGAGTGACCGGCTGACTTGCTCAGCAAGTTTCCCAGTCATACCAAAATTAGGGCTAATTGCGCTCATGATGGGAGTTGAACAATTTGATTAAGCGTTTAGTCATAAGTGCTTAATCAAGGGAACTTAAGGGTTAAGGATAATGAGACTAGGTCGGGCGTAGGCCAATTGTGTGCTAGTTTTGTGGCGCTTAATTCGATCGCGCGTCCGATTTCAGGCGCATAATCGAGTCTCGAATAGGTTTGAGAAAGGAAGTTTAGTCTGAAAGGGGACTGATTGCACGTTTTTGGTGTGACGTGCAATTAAATTATGCGCGGGGTTTCAGGCGCTTAATTTGAGGTTGTCTGGGTCTGGTCTCTAGAATGAAATGCAAGACTATTATTTCAGTCTGCATTCCAACTATATACTATTATTTCAGTATATAGTCTCCCCATGTCGGGATCTGACCCACAAAGTTATTGTTTCAGCCTGTGTTCAACCATGTACTATTGTTTCAGTGCATGGTTCCCATATCAGGGTTAACAAAGAAGGTCAAAGGTTGACTAAAAAAAAATATTCCAAGAAGGCAAAATGGGGGTGCCTACAATCACGTCGTTAAAAAAAAATCTATCTGTTGAGCTCTACTCCAAAGATGTCCATTTTCTCATGGAGCTCCTACCGGTCTTGTCTCTCCTTTACCATCCATCCATTCATTTCTTATATCAACAAGTTCTCTTGTTTGTTCAACAATCGAATGTATACCCAGTTTATAGAATCTTATTTGGTTTAATTCATCAAGTTCCTTTAAATTATTTAAGGCTAATTTGACCGAACCCAAAGGAGTTGTAACTTGCTCCCATTCAATAGAATGGAAACGGCGTAGCGACATTCATGTAATGCCACAATTGAAAGTGGTTTGTAAATATATTGGTTAACCTAAATTATTGTCGTAACTAACAATCAATAGGTCATTGGTCAACATATCCACGATTAAATAGTTTACTGTTCTAAAATCTATGACAACTACAAATCATACATTGAAATCCTTATCTCATGGTGTTCAATCGAGATGATAACCAATCGGTATATTGTGTTTGTGCTCACCGTGTTTTCCGTAAGGACTGATACCACTTGGATGAAGTCTAAGGGCTCGGGGATGACACTCAATTTGGTCGCGTATTGAGACGTCACAAAAGTGTGAGTAGACCTTGGTCTACCAATGCTCGTGCCTTGTTCGTGTGTACGATACCTAAGTGCCATGCATGCGACTTAGCTAAATGTACATATGAGGGTTAGTTCAACAACTAACGTCCCCACTAGTGACTTATTGGCTGACAAAAAGTTCTCTTCAACATTCTTCAGATAGATCAATATAATGCATCCTTGCTACTAGATCAAGGTGATTTGATGTTCTTCACTATGGTCATGGGCATGAATATTAGCCTAGGTCTGTTTGAAAGCTCTCACTACTTAAATAAAGCTTTCTCTTCAACTGTTTGAGGAAGTTGATGCAACTGACTTTTCAGTTTCAAAGACAAAATCAAGATTTAGAACACCTAAGGTGAATTGCATCTGCTCATTTCAATATCTGAAAAGTTCGTTCCATCGAGAACAAGATCATAAGAAGAATGTACATGTATCGAAGCAAGAACATGTATCGTATCATAAATGTGCGTAGGTTGCAGTAAAGAGACCCTTTTTTGAGCATCGGCGTGGGTAGTTCCAATTATCAAGTATGTGTCGGTAGTCAAAACTGCCATCGGAGTTCGAATCCTCATTTTGGGAATGGTCATCTTTTGTGAATAATCTCAAACGGTCTGCCCTCAGATATTCTTCTAGTTCCATGGTAAGAAGGTTCAACCAATAGTTTTCATCATCGCTTGATGGCGACTGTTGGCTCTCTTCTGATGGTGATGATCCTGGGGACTGAATGGCGTCGAGCATTGGTTCTTCTTCGGCCTCTATGGCTGCTATGTAGAAGTCTTCTTCGTCAGTCGATTCCCAGTCTTTTGCGACGGGCTCAATTTTTAGAGTTTTGGGTTCCTCTATAGAGGGGAATTCTTTGAACAACAGTCCAACTCCCTCGAGTGGTTTATCTTCGTCTTCTTCTTGATTTAGATCTACCAGGTCGACGAAAGCTTCAACCATTTGTTCAATCTCCGTGATATGGGGCTTGGTTTAGAATTTCTCTCTCTTCGACACATCGGCCTTCTCAGTGGTTCCGTACACATAGTGGTCATAGAGTGACCACTTGGGCGAGGTTGGGAAAAGGTCAACCTATTTGTAGTCTGATTGGTAGCCTAACCCGGTGTGCTTACAAACCTTCTTCGAGATGATAGGGTCGATGCGCCCTTGCTTATTCTTGCGGAGTCTTGCATGTGGGGTGTATCCTAGTTGATACATAAGGTCCCACCCCTTTGTTACAGTTGGGTTTATGTCATGTAGGCGTGTGAGGTTAGGGCTTGCCACTCTTCATTATTTTTATCGGCAGGCTGGAGGGGACGAGGGATGGCTGATTTTTGCTACTGATGCATCATCGAGAGTCTCTGCCCTTTTGATGTGGCCGGTATTTAGCACAAAGTCGTGCGCTGTTGGAATGCTTGCCATGTAGTCGGTATATATTTCTTAGAGGGGTGCGTTGGCATGTATCCTGATGATATAATCCTCCTAGGGGAACTTGACGTACTGGTGGTATCTAGACGCAACAACCTTCATGGATTCCATCATTTTCTTCCTAAAATTAGGTTATCAGTGTTGAAGGAGTCTGAGACATAGAACATGACATCTTTGGTGACTAGCCCGAGGCGGGCTTGTAGCTTGATAGTCCCTTTGATGAAACGCCGAGAGCCGTCATACTCAATGAGGGATAACGAGGATGGCCTTATGTCTTGTTTCGTATACTTGAGCATCTTGAGCATTGTTATTGGACAAATGTTGAGTCCTACTCTCATGTCGACTAGCACGTGAGGCACTGAGAATCTTCTAATTATGACTGTCAAGTATATAAGGACTGAGATTTCATGCATCGATTCTTTTGGCATGTTAGTGTCGGTGAAGGTAAGTGCCGGAGGTTGCATCATTACTGAAGTGATTTCGTGTAGCTCATCCAAGGTGTGTCTTCATCCATGTGTGTTTCATCCAGCACCTTTATTAACATTCAGTGGTGTTCTGGTGACTTCTTGATGAGTTCAAGTGTCGATATCTGTGCTGGTACTTTCCCAAGGTGCCATAGGGGATCGTACTCCTGGCCTGTTTCCAGCGCTGGCTCCTTATAGGGCTTATGGGATTTTTTCACGTTCACCTGAGGTGGCTGAGGCATCGGTGTCGGAGCTGGAGGCGGAGGAATTACATGAGGTGGGGGAGGTAAGTTTGCTTCCCTTTCTCTTGTTATTCTTTCTGATGGTTGAACGCCCACGTTTTGCTTCTCCTGGGGGAATGGTGGCGGTGGATAATTAGTCCCCGATTTAAGGACGGGGCACATCGACTATCGGTCCTTAAGCCATGCACTAGCTTGTGTTGACGAGCTTCCTAAAGCGCTTGTCATAAACGGGGTAAATTTTGAAGCAGGGATATGTACTGGAGCTATATCGATCCATGGGGGAGATACTAAGTATAGTCTTCCTCTTTTAAAAAGGTGGAGATCAGTGCCTCCTCCTTACTAGGTTCTTGGTTTTGTCGACTCATCCCTGCATCTAGCTGGTGTTCAATTGCAGTCTCGTGCTCTTGACTTGAAGTGTTTTTGGAGAACCCTTCTACCCATGATGAGATTTTGGATGCAGTTTGAAGCGTATCGTCTTCGTTTTAAGGTTCAGAGTCATATAGTGGAAGCAGTGGTGGAGTTGTCTCAGAATTCTGGGGAGTCAAGGGTTCCATGAGTTGAAGGTTTGGTCTTGAAGCTCTGAATGATTGGATAGGGTGGAGGATTTAAAGGAGCGATCCAAGTGATCAGGAATGAAGGATGTGGGTGGACGAAGGGAGGCCTCGGAGGTTCAACTGGATTAATCAGGGTATCTGAAGGACTGATATAGTTGATCAAAGGTAGAAGGACGGAAAGGGAGTCAGCCCGGGAGATCTATTGTGGTGATGTGAGCGATCGGCCCTTGGTTGTGGTTTGGCATGGGATTATTGATGATCCCTAGGTTCGGCGGGGGTTGATTGTTATTCTAGTTGGAATTTCAGGGAGACTCCTAGTTAATTTGGTTTTTGTCCTTCCTGTCATAGATCACATCCCGTAAGGCCCAAAAGTCTTCCAGGTTGTGCCCTGAGAATCTATGGAATGGATAGAAGTTTATCGGGCAGGGCCATCGTCGTTTTGGTGGGAATTGGGTGAGGTTTTGATTACTGAGAAGGCGGAAAATGTTAGGGATGGTGTCAGGTAGGGGAGGATAATGTTCGCACTTTGGTTGATATGGACCCCTGGTTTGCTGATTGGATTTCTAGGGTGGGGGCACGTTGTTGTAATTCTGAGGGTTAGCTGGCCGATTTTGGGCGACATTCTAGTTCTAGTTTTGGTAGGTGTTCGGATTAGGGTATTGATTCTAATTTTTGTATTTGTTTTGGTTCTGATTTTTATTTGGCTATCACGGTTGATTTTGATTCAGGTATTGGTTGTGTCCAAAATTTCTTGGTTGATAATTTCCATTTTTAGAGTTCTGTCCCTGATTGGCAACCGTGTTGACTTGCTCAGAGTTGGGGGATTTCTGTCATAACCCCGACTTTTGGGAACTGTGCACGCCACATATCATGCACATGTGTTTGTGGTTCACAAGGAAACCACAATTAATATATACACACTACATGTGTATGTGTGAAACACACTAGCTTTCACTAAATAAGTGGAGAGTTAAATAGAGAGAAGTCTCTCATTCGTGACCTAATTGAGTTAGATAGAGAGAAAGTGAAACAGGGAGAAAGAATAGAGGACTTTGTATAAGAGGGTTAGAGGTTCATTTGTTTTCTTTAAAATCGGTAGATAATCTGGAAGGAGGATGGGATGAGAAGCTTTGGAAACCCTCCTCATATGATTTGATCTTGGATCAAGTCTACATAGGATCTATTGATTGAAGTATATTTTAAATGCTTATGTGTGTTTTAAATAAAGTATAAAGTATTAGTTGAGTGGTTTTTTATATTAATAAGGCCTTAAATGGAGTGGGAAAACTGTTTCTCGAAAGAATCGAGCATCAATTTTTTTCATTTCTCGCTCGAGCGGTATAAATGGCTCGCTCGAGCGAGGTCGGAATATAAAATATAGGCATAAATTGTGTTCTAGGCTCGCTCGAGCGAGACCCATAGTGAACGGGAGGCTTGCTCGAGCGAGGCATCGCATGAGCTTCAGGTACCTCGTTTTAACCGCTCGAGCGATGAATAGTGATCGCTCGAGCGATTAATAGTACTCGCTCATGCGAGGGTTGGGTACTTCATTCAAGCCGCTCGAGCGATGAATAGTGCTCGCCACCGCGAAGGATTAGTACCTCATTTTTATCGCTCGAGCAAGGTCAAGTACTCGATCGAGCTAGGTTAAGTGATCGCTCGAGCGAGGAATAGTGCTCTCTTGCGCAAGGCACAACTTGGATTTTCGAATTCTTTTTGTGAAATTCATGGGAGCTATGGGTCCTAAAGGTTTGGGAGACCATTTTAAGTATATTCTTAACACATGCAATGTAGGTTTGACGTGAGATTGTTGCGTGTAAACCTCTGCGAGAAAGTAATGCGTTGGATTTACGTTGAGGTAGGGAATATCTTGAAACATGTACTTTAATTCATCAAAATCATATATGTAGAGTAATTCTTGTGAATAGTCATGTATCAAATGTGATTTCAAACAAGGGTGTGTGTGTGAATTCAAAAGTGAAACCATGAGGTCCCTAGGGGACATGTAAATCTGATAATAGGCATGTAGATGATGCATTGAATTAGTGGTATCCTAGGGATGCAGATGAAATCTAACGGTGAAATGAAAGAAAAGTGATAAGGCCTAATGTAATAAAATTAGCACAATCACGGTGAATAACTATATGTAAAGCACATTCGATACTTTTGGTTGGATTAGACTGCCCGACCGACGTGGTGGGATACCCACGACTGACTCGACAGGATATCCGTTACCGGTACAGTGGCCAATCCGTATACTAGTAGCACATCCCAGGGAAATAGATTTGAGATTTAGACCCTACCACCTAAGAGAAAGGGGCTGGGTAGTATTGAAATTGAGAGCATATAACACGTGTCTATTTAGACGACGATGGTGGGTATTCCATCGGGGCTCGATGCTATATTGCTTAAGGACTACTTAAGTTAAGATTTAAGTGATTAGGCCGAATCCGTAACTATACTAGTAAGATGAGAATGAACAAAGTCGTGCAAGTAACTGTTGTATCTATCATTTCATTCTCGATTGTTTCAATTATTTCCTCAGAAATTCCATCATATGAATTGTGTTTTTAAAACTGTTTTAACATATATGTGAGAGCTTAATTTATATGTTCACTGTGTTTTCCCTATTGAGCTAGGATGTAGTTCACCCCTTAGACTATACGTCGCAGGTCCAGTACTAGCGGCAATTGAAGCTTCGGGAGACTTTGATCTAGAGGATTCGGATTACGTGCCCGAAGAAGAGTTAGAGCCTCCTCCTAAGGACTTCTTCTAGGAGACCCCTTGCATACTTTGAGAGTGAGTTGAGAGCATTTGTGCGGCTTGGTATGTCAAGTCTAAATTCTTAAATGTAATTAAATACCATGAATTCTTTTGGCGAACCATCTGGGGTTAACGGTTTATCACCGATGGTTCGAGTCGGTTCTTCTGCTCATGAATTGACATGAGACTAGAACTGTCTTTTGAGTTTTCTTTTATTCATTTCAAAGGCATGAAGACTTGCTTAGAGTAAACTCTTGTACTTTATCTTTTGGTTTATTGCTTGTATATACCAATTCTCCGTGCAGGGTTATCGAGTATAGCCTTGAGGGTCGTGCTGATGGCACGGATTTCAGGGTGTCAAAATTCAGGCTATCACAATTTGTATCAAAGCGTTTCTTTTAGAATTCTGACAATCATTCCTTTTGTCAGAGCATAGGGACTTCTGCTAATGAAACTGTGATTTCTCATGCAGACCGTTATGTTTCCTAGGGGAAGAGGCCAACCCAGGGGCGGTCATGATAGGAATTTGCGCAGTAGAGATGAGTTCATCTCGCCTACGAACAGAGTGCCATTGGGAAATAGGGAGGTTCCCGAAGGTAGTGGCCAAGAAAACCAAGATTAGGCAGAAAATCAGGATTGAGACTGTCAGGATCGAGATTAGAGAGAATATGATAGAGTGAGAGAAAGAAATGAAGAGAGAGAGGAGCGTCAAAGGATGATGCATACTATGGAAACCATGGCAACTGCCATGGAATAACAGGCAGCATCCTTGGCAGCTCATATAGCCCTCAAGCAACATCAGACACCTACGCCTCCAGTAGGGCCTACACTACCAGTAGCTTCAGCATTTACCGAATTTAGGAGGATGAGACCTCCTAGCTTTTCAGGGTAGGCAGACACCATGACAGCCGAGAATTGGTTGAGTGAAATGGAGAAAGTATTTAGCATACTGACATGCACGAAAGACGAGAGCGTCCGTTGGGCAGCTTACATGTTAGATGGGGAGGCTGGGCCTTGGTGGAAGTTTATTTCACAGACTAGGGCTCAGGAAACTCCAGATATGCCCTGGACATGGGATGAATTCGTTGAAGAGTTCAACAAATAGTACTTCCCGAAAGTTGTGAGGAATCAGATGGAGATCCAATTTTTTACAACTCATGCAAGGGAAGACGACTGTAAGGGAGTATGGAGTAGAATTTATGAGACTTGCTCATTTCGCTCCAGATTATGTGATTTTTGCTATGATGAGAGCGAAGAGGTTCCAACAGGGCCTAAGGCCAGATATCCGAGGAGGAGTTGCACCATTTCAACTGAAGACCTATGGGGAGGTCATGAGTAAGGCATTAGTAGTGGAAGAAGAAAACAATAACCGATACGTCAGAGGGAACAGCAGGGAAGAGGAAATGTAGATCAAGGAAGGATTGGGAACTACGAACCGATGAATAAAAAGCCGAGATTCGTAGCACTGAATCAGAGACAACCGTTCCAAGTAGGGTAAGGGAGAACCGCACAACAGACCACTCATCAAATATTTCCATTGCTTGCGTCAGGGAGACCAATGAGGTATGAGAGTCCTGCTTTTTCCACTGGAGCTACAGTTACACAAGGCTTTCACGAGCTGCTTCTTCCACACCGAGGGAGACTTGTGCCAAGTGTGGTAAGTCTCACAAAATGGCAGATTACAGACAGGGGATACGAGGCTATTTTAAATGTGGCAAGATGGGCCACATGATTAAAGACTGTCCTGAGGTGAACAAGGATAAGACAACTTTAGCTCCTATGCCACGAATACAAGCAAGGAAGCCGATCGTCCAAGGGAGAGCCTATGCGGTCACAGCTCAAGAGGCTCAAAATACAAATGATGTGATCCAAGGTGAGATTTCTTTTAAATAAAGAATTTCAATTCTTAAAAACTTTAGATAGTGAAGGTGCATCCATATAGAAAATAGAAAAGAAACTGCATGTAATAATTTCTAGTATGATCATAGACATTATATATATGTGCATGTATGATTAGGTACGCTACAAATCTATAAGAAGGGAGTGATATGACATATGAAGCTCGAGTGTTGATAGACCCGAGGTCTATCCACTCATTTGTTATCCCTCGCTTCACAAAGAGGATGAAAGTTGACCCAGAAGAGTTAGACTTTGTGTTAACCGTGACTATTCCTACTAGGAACTCTGTTGATACCGAAAAGGGTTGCAACTCCGTGATCGTGAGAATCATGGATGGAGAAATCATTGAACTACCGGCGAACCTAATTCTATTAGACATGCAAGGATTCGACGTGATCCTTGGCATGGATTGGCTGTCGACTCACTGTGCGACGGTAGATTGCAGGAACAAGGTCGTCATTTTCATACCCAACACGAGGAGATCATTTCGATTTCGAGGAGAGAGGTCGACGCATATACCACTCATCTCGACAGTCAGAGCCGAAGGTCTGATCAGAAAAGGATGTAGTGGATACTTGGCATTCTTGAAGGAGCATAAAGAAGAGAAGAATGTTATCTCCGAGGTAGCCGTAGGGCGAGAATTTGAAGATGTATTTCTGGAGGAATTACCAGGATTACCTTCAGAAAGAGAAGTAGAATTCGCCATCAACTTAGTACCAGGAACGGAGCCTATTTGTAAACCACCATATAGAATGGCTCCTGCTGAATTGAAGGAGTTGAAAGAACAATTACAAGAACTCATGGATAAAGAGTTTGTTAGACCGAGCGTGTCTCCATGGGGAGCACCGGTCTTGTTCGTAAAGAAGAAGGATGGGTCAATGCGGCTATGCATTGACTATCGGCTATTGAAAAAAGTCACAGTTAAGAATTGATATCCCTTAGCTAGAATAGATGACTTGTTCGATCAACTGCAAAGAGCAAAATACTTTTCCAAGATCAATCTGCGATCTAGATACCATCAGTTGAGAGTCAAGGCAAAGGATATTCAGAAGACTGCATTCAGGACTCAGTACGGACACTATGAATTTCTAGTGATGCCATTCGGGTGGTCAAATGCCCCGGCGTCATTCATGGATCTGATGAATAGGGTGTTTAAACAACACCTAGACGCTTGTGTCATAGTGTTTGTTGACGACATCCTAATCTATTCAAAATCAGAGGAAGAGCATGAGAAGCACTTGAGAATAGCCCTACAGACTCTATGTGAACACCAACTGTATGCCAAGCTTGGAAAGTGCGAGTTTTGGTTAGAAGAGCTTAGCTTTTTGGGACACATTGTCTCAAAGCATGGTGTCACAGTAGATCCAACAAAGATTGAAGCAGTGGTGAGTTTGGAGCAACCAAAGATCGTGACCGACATCCGTAGTTTCCTAGGATTAGTGGGTTACTATCGACGTTTTGTTGAAGGGTTTTCAAAGATATCAAGACCACTCACTAGACTTACACGGAAAAATGCAAGGTTCGAATGGAGTGAGCATGCGAGAAGAGTTTTCAAGAACTCAAGAAGAGACTCACTTCAGCTCCAGTACTTGCGATTCCTTCAGGCAGTGGAGGGTTCACAGTATACAGCGATGCTTCATATAGTGGTTTGGGCTGTGTGGTTAATCAACACAAAAAGGTGATAGATTACGGGCTAAGACGGTTGAAAGAGCATGAGAAGAATTACCCGACATATGACCTAGAACTAGTAGCAGTTATATTTGCGCTAAAGATTTGGTGGCATTACTTATACGGTGAGACTTTTGAGATTTTCACCGACCATAAGAGCCTCAAAGATTTGCTTACACAGAAAGATCTGAACATGAGGCAACGAGATGGATGGAGTTCCTCAAAGACTATGACTGTTCCATACAATACCATCCAGGCAAGGCTAATGTAGTGGCCGATGCCTTGAGTCGAAAGGGTTCAGCTCAGTTGGCTAGTTTGATTTTAGGTATGCACAGATGGAAATTATTAAAAGATCTGGCACTATATGATGCGAACGTCGAGTCGCAAACTACAGGAGCCTTCTTGGCTAACATATTAGTGAGACCGGTGATATTTGAGCATATCCACGAGCTACAGATGAGAGACCCAGCGCTAACCAAGATTCGTCAAGATGTAATTGAAGGCATTAGATTTGAGTTCTCGGTCAAGGAGGATGTTACCTTATTGTTCAAGGGCCGTCTCTGCATTCCGGACAATGCCGATTTATGGCGAACAATTCTTGATGAATCTCACAAATCCAACTATGCGATTCACCCGGGTAGCACAAAGATGTATCAAGACTTGAAAAAGAATTACTGGTGGAGAGGTTTGAAGCAAGACGTGGCAGAGTACGTGTCGCGGTGTTTGACGTGCCAACATGTGAAGATCGATCATAGACACCCTACTAGATTATTGCAGCCTCTACCTATACCAGAATGGAAGTGGGAGTCAATATTTATGGACTTCATCATTGGGCTACTGCGTACTGCAAGGAGGTACAATGCCATTTGGGTAGTGGTCGACCGATTGACTAACTCAGCGCATTTCCTGCCCTACCACACGATGTACACGGTAGGAAAACTCGTAGAACTGTATATGAAGGAGGTAGTACGCCTGCATGGAATCCCAAGCAGTATCATTTCCGATCGTGATCCATTATATATATCAAAATTCTGGAAGAAATTCCAAGAAGCAATGGGAACGCGATTAGATTTTAGGTCAGCTTTCCATCCACAAATCGATGGACAAATAGAGCGAGTAAATCAAGTCATAGAAGACATGCTCAGAGCGTGTATGCTTGAAATGCAAGGATCATGGGATCAACACCTACCATTAATCGAATTTGCGTACAATAATAGCTTCCAATCCAACATCGGTATGGCACCATATGAAGCTCTATATGGAAGACGATGTAAATTGCCCCTAAATTGGGAGGAAACTGGGGATAAATTTGTTCTGGGACTCGATTTACTTGAAGATAACGCCACCGTCATCCGTATGATTAGAGAAAGATTGAAGACAGCCCAAAGCAGACAGAAAAGCTACGTTGATATCAAACGAACGAGTGTAGACTTTAAGGTGGGTGAACATGTGTTCGTGAAAGTATCACCTATGAAGGTGGTGATGAGATTTGGAAAGAGAGGGAAGTTGAGTCCCCGCTATCTTGGACCATTTGAGGTTTTGGGTCGAGTAGGGGAAGTTGCTTACGGCATTGGATTGCCACCGTTATTTGATCGAGTACACAATGTGTTCCATGTGTCTATGCTCAGGAAGTATCTTAATGGCCCTGATCACGTGTTGAGTGGCCAACCATTAGAGATGCATGAGGATATGAGCATGATCAAAGAACCAACAAAGATTTTGGATCGAAAAGAACAAGTGTTGCGGACAAAGGTGATTCCGTTAGTGCTTGTTCGATGGAAGAATCATCCGGCCGTGGAAGCAACGTGGGAGTGTGAGGTAGATGTCAGAGAACAATATCCTAGTTTGTTTTAGAATGCTAGCTAGTTTCTTTTGTTTAAGTGTTATGATATGAAATATTTTGACCGTCAATGTGCAAAAATGCTATCTTGAAACGGAGGAATAAGTTGGTAAAATTTTGAACATAGTAACTTCAATTTTGGCAGAGCCCATTCAGGAGTAAATCTCAAAGGCACAACATAAAAAATCATGCTAAGAGAGATGCTGGGAGTTAGAGGAAATTAGAGTAAAAATACGAGATTAAAAGGACCAGAAAAATTGTTCTGGGCTCGCTCGAACGATGACTTATGCTCGCTCGCACGAGCCATATAAAAATCAAAACGCAAACTGTTCTGGACTCGCTCGAGCGAGAACTATTTATCGCTCGAGCGAGGACTATTTATCACTCGAGCGAGAACTTCTTATGGCTTGAGCGAGGATTATTTATCGCTCGAGCGAGAACTATTGATCGCTCGAGTGAGGATTATTGATCGCTCGAGCGAGGCCAGAGTATAAAAGGACGGCAAATTACTGTTCGCTCTTTTCATCTTCAAGCGAGAGAGATTGGGCGAGCGGGATTTAGGGTTTTGGATTTTCAAACTCCTTTTTCGTCCGATCCGAGCCGGATTCTAACGATCCGATCCGTCAAAAGAATTTAAAAAGGTGAAATTTACCCTAGTTCTACCTTATTTCATTGATTAATTTCTTGTTATATATCAAATGGCTTCTACAAGCCCTAACCCCCAAACTAGAAAATGGGTGGCGATTCGATCGCCATCGTCTCGCAACAAGACGCCACAAGCACCACAACCACCACCATCCCCATCTCGTGCCCCAATCCAATTAGATGATTGGTGGGGAGCGAAAAAATTTTAGGCCGAATGGGAGATTCATCCCTCTTGTTTTGGGGATCCTACATCCACCCAATAGACCTCGGATTTCCTCATAAACAACCATCTGAGACCACTATTAGAACCCTTTGGAGCTCGGTACTATCCGAGACTCGTAATATTATTCTACCAAACCCTTCAACCGAACATGAATGAGGATATGATCCTCGTGAACATAGATGGGAAACAACTTGTTTTCGGCAGTGCCAATGTTTCCACTGCCATGCAGTGCCCTCATACGTACACCCCAAGCCCACTCTCTCTACCACCATTTTCTGGGAACGTAGGTTTCCCGACCATCATTGTCGATATTACGAGCGGCGCCACCGCATCCAGGCAGTTGATCACTTGATTGCAGTTGCCGCCACATATGTGGTTTTTGGACATTATTTTTAAGAAAAATTTACACCCAACGGGCCATGATCAAGAGCGCCGCGAGAAAGTTTTGTGGGCCCTGCACTCCGCATTCCACAATAGGTGGTTTAGCGCCCCTATAGTTGTTATCAAGGGCATTATATATGCCTACAAAAGAAATGAGAAGGGCGCCATTCCACCACCCATCAACCGACTACCCTATGCTGGTCTGATCTCGCGACTCATTGATTCACGATATGGGAAAGAGGGTTTTCAGATAAGGGCGGATGAACTAGTGCTAACGGATAACACCGTTCTATTCCTCGCCCAAGACTTGAGCCTAAACCTGAAGAGCCTCCAAAATAGTTTAAACAGGAAGAGGGATCGTCAGATATCCCGGAAAGCGGCACAACCCCCATCAACGGGACCGACTGCTCCCTCCACTTCCTCTCCCCAACCTTTCCCTGCCACTGACAACAGTATGATGCGGGAGATCCTCCTACAAGGGCCGGAGATCCGGCTACATCAGCGGTTCCAGGAGTTTCTCCTCATCGACCTCATGGGCCATGCATTTCCGCAGACGTACCGGGAGTGCATCTGTACTATGCGAGGTGCTATATTTGGTGCATCTAGCTCGGGTCCCGCTACCAGGACCACTACAGCTGGTGCCGCTACTGCCACGGAGGTTGTTGGTGATGATGATGATGGGGACGAGGACGAGGATGACGATGATGATGAGGAGTATGAGCAGGGTGACGATTAGGTCATCATCTATCATTTAAAATTTTTGAGAATATCAATGTAATATTTAATGTTATGATGTGATATTTTTTTTGTTTAAAACAACCGTGACATGATTGTCATAAAATTTATGGTGGATATGGTGATGACCTCGGTATTGATATACATATATTTTGATCAAATAGGTCTATTTCGTACAATGTCTGTGGAAATACTTGATTGTATAGTAGTGCATCATTTCTTATGCAGGTTCTCATTGATTGGAGCAGGATGAACGTCATTCTGATTGTGAAAGTAGCTATTAAGAGGGTTCTTGGATATTTAGGATGACTGATACAAATGTCTTATTATTTTGTACAAATGGAGTGTAGACTATAATTGCTTAATATAGGCCTCATTTCGGGTCATTGGACCAAATGATTAATTAACTGATTTTGCTAAAGAGTTAACATATTCGAAGCCTTTTTCTAGTTGTACTGATTTTCTAGTGTATCGTCAATTCTAGAGGACAAAAATTTTATAAGGTGGGGAGAATGTCATAACCCTGACTTTTGGGAACCGTGCACGCCACATACCATGCACATGTGTTTGTGGTTCACAAGGAAACCACAATTAATATAAACACACTACATGTGTATGTGTGAAACACACTAGCTTTCACTAAACAAGTGGAGTGTTAAATAGAGAGAAGTCTCTCATTTGTGACCTAATTGAGTTAGATAGAGAGAAAGTGAAATAGGGAGAAAGAAGAGAGGACTTTGTAAAAGAGGGTTAGAGGTTCATTTGTTTTCTTTAAAATTGGTAGATAATCTGGAAGGAGGATGGGATGAGAAGTTTTGGAAACCCTCCTCATATGATTTGATCTTGGATCAAGTCTACATAGGATCTATTGATTGAGGTATGTTTTAAATGCTTATGTGTGTTTTAAATAAAGTATAAAGTATTAGTTGAATGATTTTTGATATTAATAAGGCCTTAAATGGAGTGGGAAAACTGTTTCTCGAAAGGATCGAGCATCAATTTTTGTCGTTTCTTGCTCGAGCGGTATAAATGGCTTACTCGAGCGAGCTCGGAATATAAAATCTGGGCATAAATTGTGTTATGGGCTCGCTCGAGCGAGACCCATAGTAAAGGGGAGGCTCGCTCGAGTGAGGCATCGTGTGAGCTTCAAGTACCTCATTTTAATCACTCGTGCAATGAATAGTGATCACTCGCACGAGCAATAGTAATCGCTCGCACGAGGGTTGAGTACGTCATTATAGCCGCTCGAGCGATGAATAGTACTCGCTCGCGTGAGGGTTGGGTACTTTGTTTAAGCCGCTCGAGTAATAAATAGTGCTTGCTCGCACGAGCGATTAGTACCTCATTTTTATCACTCGAGCGAGGTCAAGTGCTTGCTCGAGCGAGGTTAAGTGATCGCTCGAGCGAGGAATAGTGCTCTCTCGCACGAGGCACTACTTGGATTTTTGAATTCTTTTTGTGAAATTTATGGGAGCTATGGGTCCCAAGGTTTCGGGAGACCGTTATAAGTATATTCTTAACACATGCAATGTAGGTTTGACATGAGATTGTTACGTGTAAACCTCTATGAAAAAGTAGTGTGTTGGATTTGCGTTAAGGTAGGGAATATCTTGAAACATGTACTTTAATTCGTCAAAATCATATATGTAGAGTAATTCTTGTGAATAGTCATATATCAAATGTGATTTCAAACAAGGGTGTGTGTGTGAATTCAAAAGTGAAACCATGAGGTCTCCAGGGGACATGTAAATCTGATAATAGGCATGTAGATGATGCATTGAATCAGTGGTATCCTAGGGATGCAGATGAAATCTAACGGTGAAATGAAAGAAAAGTGATACGGCCTAATGTAATAAAATTAGCACAATCACAGTGAATAACTATATGTAAAGCACAGTCGATATTTTTGGTTTGATTAGAATACCCCACCGACCTGGTGGGATACCCACGACTTACTCAGCAGGACATCCGTGACCGGTACGGCGGCCAATCCGTACACTAGTAGTACATCCCAGGGATGTAGATTTGAGAATTAGACCCTGCCACCTAAGAGAAAGGGGCCTGGGTAGTATTGAAATTGAGAACATATAACAAGTGTCTATTTAGACGACGATGGTGGGTATTCCATCGGGGGCTCGATGCTATATTGCTCGGGGACTATGTAAGTTAAGATTTAAGTGATTAGGCCTAATCCGTAACTATACTAGTCAGATAAGAACGAACAAAGTCATGCAAGTAACTATTGTATCTATCATTTCATTCTCGATTGTTTCAATTATTTCCTCAGAAATTCTATCATATGAATTGTGTTTTTAAAACTGTTTTAACATATATGTGAGAGCTTAATTTATATGTTCACTGCATTTTCCTTATTGAGCTAGGATGTAGCTCACCCCTTAGACTATACATCGCAGGTCCAGTACTAGCGGCAACTGAAGCTTCGGGAGACGTTGATTTAGAGGATTCGGATTACGTGCCCGGAGAAGAGTTAGAGCCTCCTCTTAAGGACTTCCTTTAGGAGACTCCTTGCATACTTTGAGAGTGAGTTGAGAGCATTTGTGCGGCTTGGTATGCCAAGTCTAAATTTTTAAATGTAATTAAGTACCATGAATTCTTTTGGCGAACCATCTGGGGTGAACGATTTATCACCGATGGTTCGGGTCGGTTCTTCTGCTCATGAATTGGCATGGGACTAGAATTGTCTTTTGAGTTTTCTTTTATTCAGTTTAAATGCATGAAGACTTGCTTAGAGTAAACTCTTGTACTTTACCTTGTAGTTTATTGCTTGTATATACCAATGCTTCGTGCAGGGTTATCCGGTACGGCCTTGAGGGTCGTGCTGATGGCACGGATTTTGGGGTGCCAAAATTTGGGTTGTCACAATTTCTTATTGTTTTTCCCCTTTAAGTCACTAGAAGAGGCGATCTTTGATGCTATTATCGAAAAGGCAAGGTCTCCTCCCTTGATGTGTCGTTGGATACGGTTAACGCGCAGGTGAAGGGCATCGATGTCTGGGCAATCACTTATAATAAGAGTGCTTCGAAGAGGCTCATTGACATTGTCTATGATGATGTCGATCACATCCTTCTCCTTTATCGGGCTTTCGGTGCGGGCGGCGAGTTTCTTATAATGTGCCACAAAGTCTATGAAGTCTTCCTCGGGTTCTTTCTTTGTCGTCATCAAGTCGTTGAGACTGACTGCTTCTTGTATCAAGTGCTTGTACTGGTCTAGGAATTGACTGGCCAAATCGTCAAATGTGTAGATCTTGTGAACTGGTAGTCCGGTGAACCAATCGAGAGCTTCTCCTTCCAAGGATCTCTGGAAGTAGTGGATTAGGAGCCCTTGGTTATCACGAACGGGGCTACAATTGTTTCAGAATAACACAAAGTGGTGATTTGGATTCCCGGTGCCGTTGTACTTGCGGAACTTTGATAATTTGAACCTTGTAAGTAAGTTAAACTCGAGGTCCCAACAAAATTTATTGAATCTGAATGAGAATCCAGGACACTCTCTCTTAGCCATGTAATCATTGAAAATTTTGGGGAGATCCTCTACTCTTACGATGGCATCTCTCTTAGCGATCTGAGGATGTAGTCTACCTTGTCGATTGTTGCTGAAGAAGGTGTGGGCAGTCAGCCTTGGCGGAGTCAGACGAGGAGACATGGTGTTTGGAGTCGGAGGCAGCCTTTCCTCCTACATTTGCACCCGCTCCTCCTATTCTTGTTGATCTTTGATGGCCTCATATGCGACTTCCAGGCCTCGGAGTAACTCTTTTGCTTCTTCTCATCCTTTTTGTTGTTTTTAGACACTAAGTTCCACAAGTTGTTGGGTCATGACGTTCTACCTAATGCCTCTTTCTCCCTGGCCATCACAATCACTGGTGCTCGGGGGAGTGGAGGGGTTTCCCTCATTGCCAACCATGTTAATCTTGAGGTGACATAGGGGTGAATCATTGGATGGTTCGACATCATATATGGGGTTATCGTGGTACCCCCATAGCGACAAGTTACTGCTACTGGTCAGGTTTATTCTACGTATCCCTGACATCTCTAACGTGTGGTAGATGCTCATAGACTCTCGAGGAGCTCTCAAGAGGGTGGGTGTGTATAGCAAAGTGATGAAGAGAAATAAAATTTAACAAAGCAGGAAAATAAAACTTACTAAGATAAAGCAGAAAAATAAAGCTATGCTTGATGTAAACTACTTTAGCAGAAAGGGTCCCATCGCGATCGCCAGTCTGTTAGTATGTGCTTTCTCTGGGTCCCTTTTGATTTCCAGAATAAGTGGCCCAATTTGGTCCGAGTGGACTCTGGCTAGGGGTGATGGAGTAATAAAGTACGAAATATTAAATTGTTGAAATTAAAGATGCAAATTCTAAATAGAAAGTACCTGGGTGATGCAATCGCCACACTGAGATGTTTATTCGCAACACGCATCGATCACGGAGGGAGATGCGAGTTGACTCCTTTCTTTGAGCGTCAGTGACTCCAACAGCTTAAAGTAGTCTATAGTTTATCTAATCTAACTTCCTAATCTTGCACTAAGTCTAATTAATTTTATCTTCTTATCCTACTCTAAGTTTAACTGACTATGGGTCTCCTAGTACTACTCTAACTCTAACTAACTGAGTTTCCTACTGCTACTCCAACTCTAGTTAATTCGTGTTTCCTAATGCTACTCTAATTCTAATTAATTTAGTCTCCTTATGCTACTATAACTCTAACTATTTTAGTCTCCTAATATTACTCTAATTTAAAAAGGGCGGTTGTTGCCCATTATGCTAGGGAGGATCGATCCCGTTCTCGGCACCCCCTCCATAAGCTCCCTCGGACAAATCGGTTGGCTAAGGGCTATTTTGTAAATAGTGGGATTTAAAGACTGAATTTAAACTGAGGATTAAAAATGAAGAATTTATGAATTAAGAATTACGAATCAGAACTAAGAACTAGGAACTAGAACTAGGAATTGAGAATTAGAACTAAGAGCTAGAATGGAAAGTTAAGAACTAAGAACTAGAAAGTGATTACCTGAAGGTAAGCCCTTCTTCATCCTTCCAGTGCCATAGAGAAGGAAGCTCAAAATCCCTAAGAAGCTTAGGCTTGAGAGAGGGGAGATCTCCGTTGAAATTGTGTGAAATTGGTGAGGTAAGGGGTCCTTTTATAGGTATACGGAAAATTCCGCGCGTGGGGCCATGTGCGCAATAGGTGAATTGCGCGCAAGACCGGAGATGCTCAACTGAATTCTGCGCATAGTTCACTTTGAGTCGGTCACTGACTCGGGAGTGACTGGCTTAGCAGGTTATTTCTAGTGTGCCTTGGAACCAATTACTCGTATATGTCTACGCGTGGAATCCAATTCCCCGCGGGGAGGTATGTGCGAGATCTAGGAGTTCGGGAGGTCTTGGGAAGTAGAGTCCCAGTCCATATCTGAACTGATTCTACATTGGGTCTCACACGTGGAATCGATTCCGCGTAAGAATGTATGCACGACATCGGAGTCTTCAGGCGGTGCACGGAAGTCTATGCCAAGTCCAAGTGGGACTAATTGTGCATAGCTAGCTTGGCATAGTATCTTGCGTGTAATTCAGGGACTTTTGAGCCTTGATGGGTCTGAGTTTTTGGGTTGATGTTTTCAACCCATACCTCGACTATACACTATGCATTTAGTATATAGTCCCCATATTTTAGGGTTTTAGGGTCTTCGGAGAGGGTCAGTCCTTTTTCGGAGATTGTGGGCAAGGTCAAGGTTGATCGAACATGTTTGTTTACTCTAAGGGGGCGAAAAGGGGGTGTCTATAGATGCCCCTCTTCGACGCGTTCTCGTGGAACAAAATTGCATCGAAGAAGTAGAAACCCCTCTTTCGAGGTGCCTTTTCATTTTTTCGAGGAATCACAAGTGTGTAAAGGAGAGTTGATATATAATGCTTGACTGTCTTATCTATTAGCACAAGCTAAAAGGAGTCATTCAGGGGCCCAGTGGTAGTTGTCGAGAGGTGTATCCTCAACCGCGAGTGCAAGTGTGTTGCGACCTGCTACAAGTGTCAATCAAATAGAGGAAAATTGACACAATCGAGGTACCGGGGGGGGGGGGGGTCATACCAATGTTCAGAGACAAGGTCAAGTGACTAGATGATATTATTTAATATGATGGCAAAGGCTTTCGCAAGTCAGGTCAAATCAGGTACGTCATTGCTCACACCAATGGCACTGTAGGTTCTTTGCTCTTCATTGCAGGCTTAGATATGCAATTTGAACTCAGTTTGAGAATTTTTTCTTTTGTTTTTGATTAGTTTTCTCATTTTCAGTTCTACCTCCTCACTCCAAGACCTGTTCTGTGCTCATGAAAACATGTTGCTATTACTAATCAACGAGTTGCATATGACATGTTTGATAAAATGCTCAAAAGAAATGTACGCTTATTTCTTTCTAACTTGCTCATTATATATGGTATACTTATTAGCAAGTTGCATGTTGAATGCTTTATAAAATGCTTAGGAAAAATATGGGTTTGGGTTTGTTTGTTTGTCTTTATGTTAAGCCCTAAAAACAACGACTTGCGAAGGCTTTCGAAAGTCAGGTTAGACCGGGTGTGTCATTGCTCACACCAATGGCACTTCAGGACTAGTTCTTTGCTCTTCACTTCAGGCTTCGATCTACAATTTGAACTCAGTTCGAGAATTTTTTCTTTTATTTTTTGATTCGTTTTCTCATTTTCAGTTCTACCTCCTCACTCCAGGACCTATTCTTTGCTCATGAAAACGTGTTGCTATTACTAATCAACGAGTTGCATATGACATGCTTGATAAAATGCTCAAAAGAAATGTACGCTTATTTCTTTCTAACTTGCTAATTATATATGGTATACTTATTAGCAAGTTGCATGTTGAATGTTTTATAAAATGCTTAGGAAAAATATGGGTTTGGGTTTGTTTGTTTGTTTTTATGTTAAGCCATAAAAACAACGACTTGGGAAGGCTTTCGCAAGTCAGGTCAGACCGGGTGTGTCATTGCTCACACCAATGGCACTTCAGGACTAGTTCTTTTCTCTTCAATGCAGGCTCGGATCTGCAATTTGAACTCAGTTCGAGAATTTTTTCTTTTTTTTTTTGATTCGTTTTCTCATTTTCAGTTCTACCTCCTCACTCCAAGACCTGTTCTTTGCTCATGAAAACGTGTTGCTATTACTAATCAACGAGTTGAAGATGACATGTTTGATAAAATCCTCAAAAGAAATGTACGCTTATTTCTTTCTAACTTGCTCATTATATATGGTATACTTATTAGCAAGTTGCATGTTGAATGTTTTATAAAATGCTTAGGAAAAATATGGGTTTGGGTTTGTTTGCTTGTTTTTATGTTAAGCCATTGTTTATATGCATATTTGTTGTTTTATCTTATTATATATCAAATCTGTGATGAAATGCTTAAGGGCATAGTGACAAATTTTGTTTTCGCTAGGGGGACATTTGGCTCATTTCGGATGAAATTCGAAAAAAGTTTGAAAATGTTTCAAAAATATTACAGGAAGTACAAAAATTATATATATAATTATTTAATTTTTATAAAAATCTTATTTATTGTTTTAAAATGGCTAAAATTTAAAAGTTTCATTAATTTTGGCGAACTTTCGCTAATTTCACCGAGATTAATAAATTTGGGCAACCTCGGGGAAATCACCGAAAGTTTCGTCTAACCCCTATTTGGTGAATTTCATACATTTTTCGGAGAAATTTGTCACTATGCTTAAGGTCTTGTTCTATGCATCTAAGAGGAGAGGAAGTAGTTGTATCATTCTAATTCTATTGAAAATAAAGTGTCCATAACCCGGGTATATAGCCCACATTAGGTGAACCCTGTCAATCCGTGTCTTCCTTATTTGCTCTGTTTCTCCAATTGTTTCGAAATGATTTCCATGCATTTCGGATATCTATTATAGTAAATAACACTAACTAGACCAGAACAAAACTTTCCAAAGAAAACATTCAACACATAGAAGAAAGAATAACTTACAATCTCAAAAAGGATGTATAGTAGCAAATTTGAAGTTAAGCATAACTAATAAATATTAAGTATGATTAGCAATTATAACTTTAGGACTTGAATTCCAATACAGAATCTGGTGATGCCCTTTTCAAGAGTGACAATTCCAATAGAACCTTATGGTGTTCCCCTGTGGTAACTAACACTCATTTTCTGGAGAACATGTGCATTAAATAACAAATTTCACAAAGCCAATCACATAGTCACAGTCTAGTTTCACCCACACAAAACTAACTTCGATAAGGTGAAAAATCCCAATAATCTGATTCAACCATAATCGTCCATCCTTTTCTTTTGTTTATACTACCCTGCTAGAAAGTCAAAGAAAACAAAGATTTGCTCATTAATTAGCACAAAAAATACAATAAGGAGTAAGAACATGAAGTGGTAAGGGATTTTGCCTGTGCGATGACAAGTTCTAATAAGATTGGGCAGCTCCTAAGCAAACAAGATATAAAAGAAAGAGCATGGACATCAGACAAGTCTTGTAACGTCCCGAAAAATTCATGCTTAAATTGTGCACCTTGGGAAGCGGACGTACTAGTTGTATGTTGGACCGGGTCAACATTGACTTGGTTGACTAGGGATGATTAGGTTAAGTGCATAGATCATGTGAGAGGTGTATTGAATATAGATGAATATATGTACACACACATGCATTAGTTAGTTATAGGTGCTTAACACCTAAGATAAATTAGTTGTTTATAAGAAAGGGGGAAGAATTTATTTCTCTTTAATTGAGTGGTTGAGAGTTAAGAGAAAGAGTAAATGAGGGAGAAATTTAGTGGTGAAACTAAAAATGGTGCATTGAATGCGAGTGATTGATCTAAGATTGGAAGGCTAGCGGATTGAGCTTCATATCGAGGAGAGATTAGAGATTTGGGGGTTTATGAAACCCTAGTGAGCTAAAGCTTGGGATCAAGGGATCCAACCGTTAGAAATGGTAAGTCAACTATTTTAAACTAGTTTTAGATACTAGATAATAAATTTGAGTGATTTAGTTTGAGAAATAGATGATGAATGGTATGGATGATGATGAGATGGGTTCTAGATGATAGAACACGATCAATACTGCAAATGGGAAAAATTGATTGAACGGAATTGGAACTCGTTCAATCGATTTTGACTAATGAAGAGTAAGGTGATATAAAGAACCTGAAGAAATCATTCAAACGATTTCTAAAATCGTTCAATCGATTTGTGGAACCTGTGCAAACGAAATAAAATCGTTCGATCGGTTTCCTAGTGGACAAAAATAAGGTATTATGGATTTATAAGGAAATCGATTGAACGAAATAAAAGTGTTCGATTGATTTTTGGATTTCGTTCGATCGATTTAAAATTGTTCGATCGATTTGGACAAATTCAGGCTTTTGATGGGTTTTTCATTCGAGCTGTTCGTTTAATGGGGTTAGGCTTCTAACCCCAATATTTTTACACATATAGTGATATGTTATGTGTGTTTGGCCAGGCCTAGTTTAAACCGAACCTAAGGATGGTTAAGCACTAATTAGGATTGGAGGATCCTTGGAATTGTGTTGCGTATGAGATAGGAAATATCTGAACTTGTACACTTAATTACGAGAACATGTACGTAGTGATAGTATATGAATGCGTGTTTCCTTTAAAGCTGAGTTGAAATTAAAAATGCTAAGAATTGTATTTGGATGTAACAGTGTGTGTGTGCATACATGGCTAAATGATTAAATCAACTAGTAAAAGAGTTAAGCCATCCCAGGGATGCATATGTACATTGGACATCTGAATGATGCATTAGAATGTGACATCCCAGGGATGTCTGGTGGATGTAAAGATCCATGTTATGGAAGGTCCATGAATGGGATTGAACAAGCTGAGAATTAATATGTATTTAGTACAATTACATGGTGAATAACTATATATAGTGCACAAGTGATTTAAGGTTTGTAGAATACCCCACCGACACGGCGGTATACCCATGACTGACTCGACAGGATATCCATGATCGGTACGGCGGCCAATCCGTACATCAATGGACATCCCAGGGATGTATAGTAATGTGCACGTCGCGTATGAGGAAGGGACGTGGGTAATGATACATGAAACATAGTCTGATTAGATGACGATGAAGGGTATTCCATCGAGGCGTGATGCTATATTGCTCAGAGATTATTTAAGTTAATCGTTTTAAGTCATGAGACCGACCTAGTTACAATTATGAGAACTAGTGAACATCAGATGTCATGAGTAGAGTAACAAAAGCATTATGTTTATTATTCTTGCATCTCAAACTATTTTCTAATCATTTTACATTGATGAATTCATGCTTTATTTATATCATGAAATGTATGTGAGTAAGAAAGATATACTTGTTCAGATATTGTCCCAATTGAGCTAGGATGTAGCTCACCCTTTGACTATACGCCACAGGTGCAGAGTTAGGAGCTGCTTCTGGTGAGGTTGATCTCGAGGACTCAGATTATATTCCAGGGGAGGAGTCTGAGCCCCCTCCTGAGAGATTCTTTTAAAAGACCTTTTGCGTGCTTTGACGTTGTTTTAAGAGAGATATTTTCAGCTTGGTACGTCCAGCCATGTTTGTAAGAATAATATTACTTGAAATATTCTTTTGATGAACCATCTAGAGTGACCGTAGTTACAGCATTGATGGCTCACGTTGGTTCTTTTGCCCATGCAGAGGCATGGGATTAGAACGATCTTTTAGATTATTTATTTTTGGTGATATATTGTAGAACTGGAGATTTAGTTCTTCATTAGCTTTTTCGTCTATGTTACCTATGATTGTAGGGATGTACCAAGTGTTCCACTTATTAATATGGGGCACGGCCTCGAGGGTCGTGCTGATGGCATGGGTTTCGGGGTGTCAAAATCTGGGTTGTCACAGTTAGTATCAAAGCAGTTTCTTTAGAATTTCTAACAAGTTATGGATTTTTTCAGAGTGAAGCGATCTTTTGTTAATGAAACTTTGGTTTCATTTGCAGAGTGTGATGTCTTCTGGGAGAAGGGGTTGACCTAGACGTACCAAGAGTAGGAATCCTGGAGGTGACGATGAGTTTCATGTAGGGTCTAGTAGAGACCAAAGAAATCCTCATAAAGGGGAAGATCGGAGGGGTGATGCGACTGATCATATCACGTTAACCATAGAGGCTATGGCTGCTGCGATGGCCCAATAGACACAGCAGACTACGTTACTGGCTTAGCAGACGGCACTGTTGGTGGCTAATAATGTCACCAGTCATCAGCCACCACCACCACCTCCTCCAGCATTGTTGCCCTCTTCATTTTTTGATTTTAGGAGATTGAGACCTCCTAGCTTCTCTGGGCAGATAGATCCATTGGAAGCTGAAAAGTGGTTAAACCAGATAGAAAAGCTTCTGAAAAGGTTGCAGAGTACAGAGGATGAGAAGGTAGGCTGGGCATCCTTCCAGCTTGAGGGAGATGTCGTTCCCAGGTAGAAATCTGTATTAAGAAAAAGGGAAATTGAGGACCCTCACCGCCTATGGACTTGGGCCAATTTTGTTAGGGACTTCAATAGAGAATATTTCCCCAAGCAGGTGAGAGTTCAGATGAGAAGAGACTTTACAATTATGCAGTAAGGAAGCATGTCTGTGCAAGAATATGGCGTTGAGTTTACACGCTTGTCATGATTCGCACCTGAGTTAGTTTCCACAGAAATCATGAAGGCCGCCAAATTTGAGGAAGCTCTGAGGACGAACGTCCGTGAGCGAGTATCGATTTTTAAACTTGAAAGCTATGCGGATGTGATGGGAAAAGCGATAGTGGCTAAGAGGGACATTAGTAACATGTACAAACGAAGGGAGCAACAAGATAAAGGAAGAACCTTTCAGGGGAGAGTGGATGAGTATGACTCGGGGAATAAAAAGTCGAGGTATATGGCACCAGCTCCAGTCCCTAGACAAATCACATATCAAAGTTATTATAAGCCACCTGTATGCACATTGGCGAGATCGATCTGATATGAGAGCCCTACTGCCACCACAGAAGTGTCCGCTACTCAAGGCACCTCACGAGTAGCCTCTTCTACACCAAGTGAGACTTGTGCCAAGTGTGGCAAGTCTCACAGAACAGTTGACTGTAGACGGGGAATGCGAGGATGCTACAAATGTGGAATGATAGGCCACATAATTCAAGATTATCCGGAGATGAATAAGGGAAGAACAACTTCGATTTCTGCACCAAGACCGATCCAAGCAAAGAAACGGGTCGTACAAGGAAGGGCCTATGCAGTTACGGCTCAGGACGCCCAGAATTCCAATGATATCATACAAGGTGAGTTTTTTTCTTAGATTAATTTATACATTGTATCAAATGTGATGAAAATTTTCTTTAAATAGAGATTTTTTTTTTCAGAAGGTGTATCTATTTAGGTTGTATGTGTAAGATTAGTTGGATTAATTGATATCATGTTTTGATATGCTACATGAGTGAAATGTTGAAATGAGTATGCTTTATAGGTACGCTAGAAGTATATGTGAAGGGGAGTTATGTAGCGTACGTGGCTAGAGTGTTGATAGACCCAGGGTCTACGCACTCATTCGTCACTCCTCTATTTGCAAGGAAGATAAAGGTTAAGCCAAAGACTTTAAATTTTGTCTTGGCAGTGTCTATTCTGATGGAAAAATCGGTGGATACAGACTTAGTCTATAGGTCGATGATAGTAGCCATTAGAGATGGGGACGTCTTTGAGCTACCAGTAAATTTAATTTTGTTGGACATGCAAGGACTTGATGTGATCCTTGGCATGGACTGGTTGTCGCAGCATTGTGCAATGGTCGATTGTAAGAACAAGGTTGTCATCTTTAGGCCGAATACAAAAAGATTATTTCGATTCGTAGGAGTGAAAACTAAGTTTCTGCCACTTGTGTCCGCCATCAAAGCCGAACGTTTGATCAGAAATGGATGTAGTGGTTACTTGGCCTTTTTGAAAGATGAAAAGGAAGGGAAGAATGTTGTTTCTGAGATCGCAGTAGTATGTGAGTTCGATGACGTCTTTCCAAAAGAATTACAAGGATTACTGCCGGATAGAGAAGTGGAGTTCGCCATCGACTTAGCACCTGGTACGGAGCCGATTTCTAAGGCACCATATAGAATGGCTCCAGTGGAGTTAAAGGAATTGAAAGAGCAGTTGCAAGAGCTCTTAGACAAAGGGTTTGTAAGACCAAGTGTGTCTCCTTGGGGAGCACCAATCTTATTTATAAAGAAGAAGGACGGGTCAATGAGGTTGTGCATTGACTACCATCAATTGAACAAACTTACTATAAAAAATAAATATCCATTGCCAAGGATAGATGACTTGTTTGACCAGCTACAAGGGGCAAGATATTTTTCTAAGATCGATCTATGATCTGGATATCATCAACTCAAGGTCAAGGTAGAGGACATTCAAAAGACTGCTTTTAGTACGAGATACAGACACTATGAGTTCTTAGTGATGTCGTTTGGTTTGACGAATGCACCGGCATCATTTATGAATTTGATGAATCGGGTGTTTAAACTATACCTGGATTCTTACGTCGTGGTATTCGTCGACGATATTCTGATCTACTCCAAGTCGAAGAAGGAACATGAAGAACGCTTGAGAATCTCTCTACAAACTCTACGTGACCACCAACTGTATGCCAAGCTTAGTTAGTACAAGTTTTGGTTGAAGAAAGTTAGCTTTTTGAGACATGTCTCAAAGGAGGGTGTCACAGTGGATCCAGCTAAGATCGAGGCCGTAGTGCAATGGGAACAACCGAAGACGGTGACAGATATATGTAGTTTCCTTGGTCTAGCTGGGTATTAAAGGCATTTTATAGAGGGATTTTCAAAGATATTGGAACCGCTAACGAGGCTCACATGGAAGGATGCGAGGTTCGAGTGGATTGAAGTGTGCGAAAAGAGCTTCCAAGAACTCAAGAAGCGGCTCACTTCATCTCCAGTACTCGTAATTCCTTCAGGCAGTGAAAGTTTCGTATTTTATAGTGATGCTTTTCTTAACGGTTTAGGTTGCATGCTCAACCAATACAAGAAAGTAATTGCTTATGGGTCGAGGCAGCTGAAAGAACACGAGAAGAATTACCCGACACATGACCTCGAGCTGGCAACGGTCATATTCGCTATGAAGATCTGGAGATGCTATTTATATGGGGAGACCTTTGAGATCTTCGCTGACCATAAGAGCCTCCGATACTTATTTATACAAAAGGAAATAAATATGAGGCAACAAAGGTGGATGGAGTTTCTCAAGGATTACGATTACTCCATTCAATATCACCCAGGCAAGGCTAATGTTGTAGCAGATGCTTTGAGTCGTAAGGATTCAGCTTAGTTAGCTATCCTTGTGATGGTAATGCATAGGTGGAAATTGTTTGAAATCCTATCATTGTATGATATAAAAATTGAGGTACAAGCTTCAGGGGCTCTTTTAGCCAATATTACAGTGAGACCGATAATTTTTGAACACATTCATAAGCTATAGATGAAAGACTCTGAGTTGGTCAAGATTCGACCAGTGGTGATTGAAGGCACCAGACTGGATTTCTCTATAAGAGACGATGGTTCCTTGTTATTCAGGGGATGCCTCTATACTCCAGTCGATGCCGGTTTGCGGCAAACTATTTTAGATGAGCTCACAAGTCTAAATAAGCGATCCATCCTGGTAGCACCAAGATGTTTCAAGATATGAGGAAGAGCTATTGGGGGAGAGGTCTGAAACGTGATGTAGCCGAGTACATGTCAAGATGTTTGACATGTCAGCAGGTGAAGGTAGACCATAGGCACCCTACTGGATTATTGCAACCTCTACCCATATCGGAATAGAAATGGGAGTCAATCTCCATGGATTTCATCGTTGGGTTGTTGCGGATAGCAAGAAAATATAATGTTATTTGGGTTGTAGTAGATAGACTGACGAAGTCAGCTCACTTCTTGCCCAACAACATGATGTATACGGCAGGAAGACTCGCGAAACTCTATATGAAGGAGATAGTGTGGTTGCACGGCATTCCAGCAGTATTGTATTCGATGGTGACCCATTATATACTTCAAAGTTTTGGCAGAAATTTCAAGAAGGTATGGGCACTTGATTGGATTTTAGTTCGGCATTCCATCCGCAGACCGATGGGCAAACGGAGCGAGTAAATTAAGTGATAGAAGATATGCTCAAGGCGTGTATGCTAGAGTTGCAAGGATCATGGGATCAACATCTACCGTTGATCGAATTTGCATACAAGTGATGGTTCTCATAGATGACAAAAATCATAAAAGTTCTAACAGTACCAAAAAGACAGTCTAAATCAAGGAAAGAACTCCTCTGCTAGGGTCACTAATTCCTCCTCAGGAATGTAGTCAGAGTCCAGCAGAGGAGTTCTTTCCCTGATTTAAACTGTCTTTTTGGTACTTTTGTTTAGAATTATTTTGAATTATGGGCCCAAGGCCATTGTTTTGTCATCTTTAATAACACTTGAGGAACCATCATTAGGAACCACTATTTTAGGTATTTGGATTGGCCTTCACCGGTGGTTCTTCCTGGTTCCTCTTAGTGATATACTTTGTTGAGCTTTTGTCCTTGCTTTTATTTGATATGCTTCTATTTAGAACTTTGCTTATGCAGCCGGCTTCCGTCCGAATTTTACGACTTATTGAGAAATCAATAAGTTGATGAACTGACCTTTCTTATACCTTAAGGATTGAAAAAGTCGGGTCATCACACCTATCAACTGGGAAGAAATCGGGGAGATATTTGTATTGGGTCCAAAATTACTTCAAGATAATGCCACGGTCGTATGTATGATAAGAGAGAGGCTTAAATCGGCTCAGAGCAGACAAAAGAGCTATGTCGATGTCAAAAGAACAAGCCTAGACTTTACCGTCGGTGATCATGTATTTGTGAAGATATCACCCATGAGGGGTGTGATTGTTGAGAGATAGCCTGGTGAGGAATGGGTTTGAATTTTAATTTCATTGGGGTTGTATACACACCTAATTTTTGAATCAAACACAAGCGTTGAACTGATTTGTGCACATTGAATTCCTGATGTGAGCTGATTGATGGTGCTGCACATACATGTGATTTTGAGTTTTAAATGGCTGCATTACTGTTTTAATTTCCTCTGATGGTGAAAGAATAGGTGTGGAATGAAATTTTATTTGTTAAATTCTGTTTTGTCATTGACTGCACTATATTTAACTATTTTATTGGTGAAGTTTGTGGGTATCTTCATTGAAAACCCTCAGGAGACTTCACTCCTCAACTAGGGATCCCCTAACGGTTTAAAAGGTTTGATACATATGCTAAATGCATTCATGGTCCCTATGAAAGTGACATTTTCTATTTGGAATAACTATTTTAATTTTAGCTTGGCTCGAGGACTAGCAAAGATTAGGTTTGGGTGTGTGTTGAGCTCTGAAAAATGCCATTTTTCATCCCTCAACCTAGCCTTTGATGTACCTTTGAGCATGTTATTAATGATCTTTAAAGTGTGTTTTGTAGATAATAGGAAATAAGAGCTAAACTGTTGCAATCCTCCATTTTCAAGCTAAGAAGGAATTACAAGCTAAGTTGTGAGACTGGTGGATTTTTAGAAGATGCACCATGGTGGTTCACACCATTGGGGCACTTTGGCATGCTTTGGTGGGCCTGACAATCCAACAGTAGGAAGGAAGGTGGACCTAGGCATAGAAGACTGCTGCAGTAGACACTGCACAGTAGCAGGGCAACAAAATGTGACCTTGCGAAGCTCTCGTGAGGTTCAATTGATTCAGAAAGGAACCTCACGAGCATCTCGCATACCTCAGGCCTGCAGTGCATAAATGGTCATGAGCACCTCATATAGCTCAATGGTGGAGGAGTTTCAGAAAAAGAGCTTGTGTAGATCTCGTGAGGTCTAAACTTGGGGCATATAGTCTACTCACGCAGTTCTTGCGTGCTTCAAAGCAGCCTAGCGAGCTACTCATGCAGAAACCCATCTATGCGAGCCTGGAATGGAACCTAGCGACCTACAATTCATCTACGCGAGATACACACTGTGAACCTCGTGATCTTCTTCAACTTCTAATCCAGCCACACGAGATGCACATCTCAGCCCAGCGACAGCCTAGCGACCTACATTACCTGGAGCTCATCAACGCGAGCTGCACCAAACCATCTTCGTGAGCAGCCTGTAGCAACAAATTGAGCCACACGACAGCTGCAATAGAGCCTCTCGAGATGCAAAAATCAAGTAATCCAGCCACACGAAGGGATCCAGCCATTCCAGCTTGTTGTTCTCCACCTTAGGGACACTTTGGGTATTTTCCTACTTCTAGGGCACACACCTCGAGACTCTAATATGTTCCACACATCCCGAGGCATCCAAGGGCCACAGATGAGCCACTCCACAGATGAGCAGCCTGTAGTTCTGATTGGCTGCTGCACACAAATGTTCTAGGGATTGCTTATAAATAGAACTGTTATCTTTCTTTTAAAATATCCAGGAATAGCCTGAGATCAGCCAGGATAGCCTGTTCTCATTTAGGATTAGGGTTAGGGTTTTCTTTTCCCTTTTTCCTCTATTTTCTTTTGCCTTAGCACAGCAGCAATGCTGGGCTAAGTTCTTGTAGCAACTAGGTTTTATTTCATATTTTGTAAATGGATTTTGTATAAGTTTACAGAGCTGTTTTGGGGATTTACAAGGGCTGCTGCCTTGAGGGCAATCATTGTAAGTTCTTTATGTTCAATGAAAAGCCATTTTTTGATGCTTCATTTAATCCTTATTTTTTTGTGTTTTTAACATAAATCAATAGTGATTTGATGCTACCATAGTTTGTTGAGCTTGTAGCCTTGCAACCATGGTGACAGCAACAATATTCATGTTATGTTTTCAACCTTGTGACTAGGATAACCTCTGGGATGATCTGTGATCATTCCAGTGGACAAATCATAGCCCTAAGGCTGGTCTAAATCATAGGACTGAGATGGATTCTTCCTCTCTGCACTTGAGATTGTACCCTAGTGAGAAATTGTTGCAAGGCCAGACTCTCCTCTATTTTACATTACATTTTCAGTATCTAGATCTGGTATTGTCTAGAGATTGTAGACTTGTGAGCTGGGTCATTGCAGGCCTTTCTGTGACAATGACCAGCTGAGTCTAAAGTCCCATTTAGCCTTGGATCTTTTCACTTGATCTTCAAGGACTGTTTGCTCCTATGAATGAATGAGCTTGTAGCCTTGCAAACATAGTGTCTGCAATGGTTATCATGTTTTGATTTAATCCACTGCTTGAATGAATTCCCTGGGATGACCTGCGACCATTCAAGTGGACAGGTTATAGTCCTACGATCAGTTCACATCTCTGGGTTAGATTAGATTCTTCTACCTCATCGATGTGCTTATAGCCATCTAAAGGACTGCTACAAATCCATATCTTGATTTGAGTTGTAAAACTGAGTTAACCACAACAATCTACTTCTCCATATTTTATCTTTATTTTATCACTCCATCATCATCCTTCTTTTTTCCTTTTCTTTAGTATAGTTTATTTTTGTTCTTAGCTTTAGTACAGCTTTATGACACTTAAACACCCTCTCTTTAGAGCTGCCAGATCTGTAGCGAGCTTTAGAGATTACTATACGACCCTTGAGGTTTCAGGTCATCACTCCCTGTGGGACAAACTCTTACTTCGTAAAACTTGCTGCAACAAGCCCTGAATCTTGTAGGATTGTGTGTTTGGTTTTGTGTTTGTGTTCATCTATTTTTTTTTCCATTTTGTTTTGTTTTTGCCATCATTTTATGTGATTCTTTATCATCAGTTTATAAAATCAAAAATAGCACACCCGAATCAACCTACTAGTTTTTGCTATGGCAGGGTAGGACTGCCAATAAAATAGTTAATTTTAGTGCAGAAAATGGTGGTTTAATTGGGTTGAGTAAAGTTAATTCTCACCTAATCATGTAGAGAGAGAAAATTTAAAAATTTTACAGACTTTTAAGACTGAAATTTGAAAATTTAGCACCACCATGAAGCTAACATCAAGGAAAAATTTTCAGTTAGTACTTACTGGACCTAAGAGGAGAGAAAAAGGTGAAAATTACCCCATGAGTTAAATTGAAGACCATACCAAGTGAGATTTGGGCCTATCAAATTTTTTTTAAAGAGTGTTTGTGGCAATTTTTTTGCTTTAAGGACTGATTGATTCAATCCCTTTTCACTAGAAGTTAGGCACCTCCAAATTGAAACTGATTAACAGCCCTCATGACACTAAGAAAATAATCTAAGGCCTTCATTTGGATAGTTTGAGTATGATATTCTAACCTTTTCAAACTACCCTTGTGTATACACTCTTTGAGCCTGTAAATCTAAATTTTCTTTGACAAACACCTGAGTACTTGCACCTTGACCTCATGACCTGATTCAACCTATCCCTCACTCTAAAAATTCAGAAGGAAAAGGAGTAGTCGAAGATAAGTGAGCTGGGTTCAACATTTGGTGGAAGAAGAAGAGAAGTAACTATAAACAGCAGTGTAGCAGTGGTATGTGTGTGGCAGTCATAAAAAAATAAAAAAAATAAAAAAAACAAAATAAAAAATATATAAAATAAAAAGAGAAAAAGAAAGAAAAGTTAAGAGAAGAACATCATCTGGAAATTGAAAAGAAGAGGAGAAACTGGCCACTTTGAATCTTAAAAATATCAAGGAAGATGAAGTTGTGCTTTAATGAAGGTTGTGAAGTCATGAATCACCTCCTTACCTTGCTGATTTCTTAATTTTGATCCATTCCACTCCCTTCATTCTTTATAATCCTCACTCATAAGCCACATTACAGCCCATTGAAAAGACCTTGTTGATCCAAAGTGAAATGAGTTATCATGTGGAGATGAGGAGTTGTCTAATCTGTGGTGAAAAGTCATGTGGATGTCAAAACTTAGAAGTAATGCCAATGCTCATGCTTGCAGGCCCATTTGGTGCCTGTAACTGCTCTTGAGCTGATGATAATGTGAACACCCTTGAATTTTCATTGTCGAAAGATAGCCATGGTGAGGAATTGGTATGAATTTTAATTTCATTGGGGTTCTATACACACCTAATTTTTGAATCAAACGCAAGCTTTGAATTGATTTGTGCACATTGAATTCCTGATGTGAACTAATTGATGGTGATGCACATACAAGTGATTTTGAGTTTTAAATGGCTGCATTACTGTTGTAATTTCCTCTGATGGTGAAAGAATAGGTGTAAACTTTATTTATTAAATTCTATTTTATCATTGACTGCACTATGTTTAACTATTTTATTGTTGAAGTTTGTGGGTATCTTCACTGAAAATCCTCAGGAGACTTCACTCCTCCCCTAGGGATCACCTAGGGGTTTAAAAGGCTTGATGCATATGCTAAATGCATTCGTGCTCCATACCAAAGTGGCATTTTCTATTTGGGATAACTATTTTTAATTTTACCTTGGCTTGAGGACTAGCAAAGATTAGGTTTGGGGGTGTGTTGAGCACTGAAAAATACCATTTTTCACCCCTCAACCTATACTTTGATGGACCTTTGAGCATGTTATTAATGATCTTTAAAGTGTGTCTTGTAGATAACTGGAAATAAGCGCTTAACTATTGCAATCCTCTATTTTCAAGCCAAGAAGAAGGAATTACAAGCTATGTTATGAGACTGGTAGATTTTTAAAAGATTCACCATGGTGGTTCACACCATTGGGGCAGTTTGGCATGACTTGGTGGGCCTGAGAGTCCAACAGCTAGAAGGAAGGTGGACCCAGGCATAGAAGACTGCTGCAGAAGATATTGCATAGCAGTAGGGCATCAAAATGTGACCTCGCAAAACTCTCGCGAGGTTCAATTGATTCAGAAAGGAGCCTCGAGAGCATCTCGTGTAGCTCAGGCCTGCAGCGCATAAATAGTCACGAGCACCTCGCGCGGCTCAATGGCCGAGGAGCTTCAGAAAAAGAGCTTGCGTAGATCTCACAAGGTTTAAACCTGGGGCATATAGTCTACTCACGCGCTTCAAAGTAGCCTAGCGAGCTGCTCATGCTAAAACCCATCTGCGTGAGCTTGGAGTGGAACCTAGAGAGCTACAATTCATGTGTGCAAGATACACACTATGAACCTCGCGATCTTCTTCAGCTTCTAATCCAACCACGCGAGATGCACATTTGAGCACAATGGCAACTTAGCGAGCTACATTACCTGGAGCTCATCTGCGCGAGCTACACCAAACAATCTTCACGAGTAGCCTTCAGCAGAAAATTAAGCCACGCGACAGTTGCAACAAAGCCTCGTGAGATGCAAAAATGAAGTAATCCAGACACGCGAAGCTCAGGATCCATCCATTCCAACTTGTTGTTCTCAACCTCAGGGACACTTTGGGTATTTCCCTACTTTTAGGGCATACACCCTGAGGCTCTAGTCTATTTCCACACATCCCGAGGCATCCAAGGGCCATAGATAAGCCACTCCACACATCCTCATCCTCAGTTCTAATTGGCGGTTGCACACAAATTTTCTAGGGATTTCTTATAAATAGAACTGTTATCTTTCTTATAAAATATCTAGGAATAATAGCTTGAGATCAGCCAGGATAGCCAGTGCTCATTTAGGATTAGGGTTAGGGTTTTCTTTTCCCTTTTTCCTCCATTTTCTTTTCCCTTAGCACAACAGCAATGTTGGGCTAAGTTCTTGTAGCAGCAAGGTTTTATTTCATGTTTTGTAAATGAGTTTTGTATAAGCTTAGAGAGCTGTTTTAGGGTTTTGCAAGGGTTGATGCCTTGAGGGCAATCATTACAAGTTCTTTATGTTCAATGAAAAGCCATTTTTTAATGCTTCATTTAATCCCTATTTTTCTATGTTTTTAACATAAATCAATAGAGATTTGATGCTCCCATGGTTGCTTGAGATTGTAGCCTTGCAACCATGGTAACAGCAGCAAGATTCATGTTCTGTCTTCAACCTTGTGATTAGGATAACCTCTGGGATGATCTGTGACCATTCCAGTGGACAGATCATAGCCCTAAGGCTGGTCTAAATCACAGGGCTGAGATTGATTCTTCCTCTTTCCACTTGAACTTGTAGCATGGTGAGAGATTGTTGCAGAGCCAGACTCTCCTCTGTTTTACATTGCTTTTTCAGTATCTAGATCTGGTTTTGTGTAGAGGTTGCAGACTTTTGAGTTGGATCATTGCATGCCTTTTTGTAACAATGACCAGCTGAGTCTAAAGTCCCATTCAGCCTTGGAACTTTTCACTTGATCTTCAAGGGCTGTTTTCTCCTATGAATGCATGAGCTTGTAGCCTTGGAAACATAATGTCTACAACGGTTATCATGTTCTGATTTAATTCATTGCCCGAATGAAGTCCCTGGGATGACCTATGACCATTCAAGTGGACAGGTTATAACCCTAAGATCTGTTCACATCTCTGGGTTAGATTAGATTCTTCTACCTTGTTGTTGTGCTTGTAGCCATCTAAAGGACTGCTACAGATCCATATCTTGATCTGAGTTGCAGAACTGAGTTAACCACAGCTATCTACTTCTCCATATTTTATCTTCATTTTATCACTCCATCATCATCCTTCATTTTACCCTTTCTGTAGTGTAGTTTATTTCTATTCTTAGCTTTAGTATAGCTTTGTGACTCTTAAACACCCTCTCTTTAGAGCTGTTAGATCTGTAGCTAGATCTGGAGATTACTATACGACCCTTAAGGTTTCAGATCATCATTCCCTGTGGGACAAACTCTTACTTCGTAAAATAGGCTACAACAGTCCCTGGATCTTGTAAGACTGTGTGTTTAGTTTTGTGCTTGTGTTCATCTATTTTTTATTCCATTTTGTTTAGTTTTTGCCATCATTTTATGTGATTCTTTATCATCAGTTTATAAAATAAAAATAGCCCACCCGAATCAATCTACATGCTTTTGCTATGGCAGGGTAGGACTGCCAATAGAATAGTTAATTTTAGTAAAGAAAATGGTGGTGTAATTGAGATGAGTAAAATCAATTCTCACCTAATCCTGTAGAGAGAGAAAAATTAAAAATTTTGCAGACTTTTAAGACTGAAATTTGAAAAGTTAGCACCACCATGAAGCTTACATCAAGGAAAATTTTTCAGCTAGTACTTAGTGAACCTAAGAGGAGAGAAAAAGGTGAAAATTACCCCATGAGTTAAATTGAAGACCATACCTAATGAGATTTGGGCATATCAAATTTTCTTTGAACAGTGTTTGTGGCAATTTTTCTGTTCTAAGGACTAATTGATTAAATCCCTTTTCACTAGAAGTTAGGCCCAAGTTGAAACTAATTGACAGCCCTCATGACACTAAGGAAATGATCTAAGGCCTTCATTTGGACTGTTTGAGGTTGAAATTCTAACCTTTTAAAACTGCCCTTCTGTATACACTCTTTGAGCCTTTAAATCTAATTTTTCTTTGACAAACACCAGAGTACTTGTACCTTGACCTCATAACCTGATTCAACCTAACCCTCACTTTGAGAATTCAGAAGTTAAAGGAGAAATAGTTGAAGATAGGTGAGTTGGGTGCAACATTTGGTTGAAGAAGAAGAGAAGCAACTATAAACAGCAGTGTAGCAGTGGTATGTGTGTGGCAGCCATAAAAAAATTAAATAAAAAAATATATATATAAAATAAAAAGAGAAAAAGAGAGAGAAGTCAAGAGAAGAACGCCATCTAGAAATTGAAAAGAAGAGGAGAAGCTGGCCACTTTGAATCTGAAAAATATCAAGGAAGATGAAGTTGTGCTTTAATGAAGGTTGTGAAGTCATGAATCACCTCCTTAACTTGCTGATTTCTCAATTTTGATCCATTCCACCCCCTTCATTCTTTATAAACCTCACCCACAAGCCACATTATAATCCATTAAAACGAACTTGTTGATCCAAAGTGAAATGCGTTATCATGTAGAGATGAGGAGTTGTCTAATCTATAGTGAAAAGTCATGTGGATGTCAGAACTTAGAAGCAATGCCAATGCTCATGCTTGCAGGCCCATTTGGGGCCAGTAACTGCTCTTGAGCTGATGATAATGTGAACACCCTTGAATTGTCATTGTTGACAGATAGCCTTGGTAAGGAATGGGTTTGAATTTTAATTTCATTGGGGTTTTATACACACCTGATTTATGAATCAAAGGCAAGCTTTGAACTGATTTTGTGCACATTGAATTCCTAATGTTAACTGATTGATGGATTGACATATATGTGATTTTGAGTTTTAAATGGTTGCATTACAATGGTAATTTCCTCTGATGGTGAAAGAATAGGTGTGGAATGAAACTTTATTTGTTAAATTCTGTTTTGTCATTGGCTACACTATATTTAACTATTTTATTGGTAAAATTTGTAGATATCTCCACTGAAAACCCTTAGGAGAAATCACTCCTCTATTAGGGATCACCTAGGGGTTTTAAAGGGTTGATGCATATGCTAAATGCATCAGTGCTCCCTACGAAAGTGACATTTTTTATTTGGAATAACTATTTTTAATTTTATCTTTGGTCGAGGACTAGCAAAGATTAGATTTGGGGGTGCGTTGAGCACTGAAAAATACCATTTTTCACCCGTCAACCTAGCCTTTAATTGACCTTTGAGCATGTTAATAATGATCTTTAAAGTGTGTTTTGTAGATAAGAAGAAATAAGAGCTTAACTATTGTAATCCTTCATTTTTAAGCCAAGAAGAAGGATTTACAAGCTAAGTTGTGAGACTGGTAGATTTTTAGAAGATGCACCATGGTGGTTCACACCATTGGGGCAGTTTGGCATGCTTTGGTGGGCCTGGGAGTCCAACAACTAGAAGGAAGGTGGACCCAGGCATAGAAGACAGCAGTAGCAGATATTGCACAGCTGCAGGGCAACAAAATGTGACCTCGTGAAAATCTCACGATGTTCAATTGATTCAAAAAGGAGCCTCGAGAGCATCTCGTGTAGCTTAGGCTGCAGTGCTTAAATGGTCATGAGCACCTCGCGCAGCTCAATGGCGGAGGAGATTCCAAAAAAGAGCTCGCGCAAATCTCGCAAGGTCTAAACCTAGGGCATATAATCTACTTGCGCAATTCTCGTGTGCTTCAAAGCAGCCTAGCGAGCTGCTCATGCTGAAACCCATCTGCGCGAGCTTGGAATGGAACCTAGAGAGCTACAATTCATCTGTGCAAGATACACACTGTGAACCTCGTGATCTTCTTCAGCTTCTAATCCAACCACGTGAGATGCACATTTGAGCCCAGTGATGGCCTAGCGAGCTACATCACCTGGAGCTCATCTACGCGAGCTGCACCAAACCATCTTTGCCAGCTGCCTTCAGCAGAAAATTGAGCCACGCGACAGCTACAATAGAGCCTCCTGAGATGCAAAAATCAAGTCATCCAGCCATGCGAAGCTCAAGATCCCACCATTCCAGCTTACTATTCTCCACCTCAGGGATACTTTGGGTATTTCCTTACTTCTAGGGCACACACCCCGAGGCTCTAATTTGTTTCCACTCATCCTGAGGCATCAAAGGGCCACAGATGAGCCCCTCCACACATCCTCATCCTCAGTTCTGATTGGCTGCTGCACACAAAAGTTCTAGGGATTTCTTATAAGTAGAACTGTTATCTTTCTTGTAAAATATCCAGGAATAGCCTGAGATCAGCTAGGAAAGATTGTTCTCATTTAGGATTAGGGTTAGGGTTTTCTTTTCCCTTTCTCCTCCATTTTCTTTTGCCTTAGCATAGCAGTAATGCTTGGCTAAGTTCTTGTAGAAAATAGGTTTAATTTCATGTTTTGCAAATGGGTTTTGTATAGGCTTAGAGAGCTATTTTAGGGATTTGCAAGGGCTGCTGCCTTGAGGGCAATCATTATAAGTTCTTTATGTTCAATGAGAAGACATTTTTTAATGCTTCATTTAATCCTTATTTTTTTATGTTTTTAGCATAAATTAGTAGGGATTTGATACTCTCATGTTTGCTTGAGCTTGTAGCCTTCCAACCATGGTGACAACAACAATATTCATGTTCTGTCAACCTTGGGATTAGGATAACCTCTAGGATGATCTGTGACCATTCTAGTGGCTACAACTAATTTCCCTAGCTGGGGGGACTAGTGAGGAAATTATTGTCTAGATGTTTGATAATAGGAAAATTACTGGTTAGAACTACAAGGCAAGGCCTGCTGCTGTTGGGTATGAGGTGAATTAGCTTGTCTCCATCGCATGTTTGGGTGGTTCCTCCAAGTATACCCTGCAAGCTGCTATCCATATGACTGGAAAGCATTGGAAAATGAAGATGGGAGTGTGTGGGTGTTGCAAATGGTGCATGCTACTCCAACCTGTGCATTCACATGGGGCTGCAACACACTCAACATTTTATCAAACTTATTCGACAATTGGTCGACTTTTCTCTCCAAGTCATTGTAAACATTTACTTCATATAATTTTTCATAAGGCAAGGGTGCATTTTTACTCCTAATAGCTGGTACAATGTCATTGCTTGACAAAGACTCCTGCTGCATTGAGTTTTCACTAATTACATCGAACAAATCCCATGCTTCTACTTCAGTCTTACTGAGGTATGAACCACCACTTGATGCATCAATCATAGATCTGCTGTTTGCATCAATCCCTTGGTAGAAGCTTTGTACAAGATGCCTACTAGGGATCTGGTGGTGTGGGCACTGCCTCAGTAACCCTTGAAATCTCTCCCAAGCTTCTTGAAATATGGAAAGTGGTGCATAGAGCAGGAAACAACTCTATATGCTGATAGGGGTCTCCCCTGCTTAGCCCATGAAAACTCGATAACATTTGGATGGTAGAGGCTTTAATCTCATAGCTACCCATAACATTAGGGAGTTGAATGCAAGAAGGGGATGAGTATGCCCTTGGTACATTGTACTCCCTAAGTGGTCTAGATTACTCAGCCATCTCAACTTCTACTAAATTTTCAGCAGGGGTGTGTGTTGCTAGCCTAGGACTTAAGACTCTCTCAATCTCAGGATTCAAAGGTTCAAGCTCAGGATTGAGAGACCTTCTTCCTAGTATACAACACACACAGAGCAAAATAAGGAGTTCCTCACAGCAGATAGGGAAAGAAAAATACCACTACCCAATTATTGAAATTTAAGACGGCAGGAATAACACAAAATACGAGAGATAGAGATGCAAACTGATGCAGAAATCCTGCAACAATAGCTAAACTATCCTATTTTCCATTTCTCAAAGCCTGCGAAAATCCAAAATATCAGCAGGAATTTATTCAACACTAAATAAGCAATAAAGGAAAATTAAATTCAAAATTAAAGTATTGTAGTTGTACTTTATTCACACATTCTTAAGACACCAAAAAGTCTACAAACAAAAAATAAAGAAGAAAAATGAAACAAAATCACAGGAAAATTACAGCTGTAATTTATTCAAACACTATGCCTACAACAAATATAGCTCAACAAAAACACAGATTTACTATACTAGTTCAAAACTCCCTGGCAGCGGCACTAAAAACTTGTTGGTTGGTTCAAGTGTGCTATTTTTATTTTATAAATTGATGATAAAGAATCACATAAAATAATGGCAAAAACAAAACAAAATGGAATAAAAAATGGATGAACACAAGCACAAAACTAAACACACAGTCCTATAAGATCCAGGGCCTGTTGTAGCAAGTTTTACGAAGTAAGAGTTTATCCCACAGGGAGTGATGATCTGAAACCTCGAGGGTCGTATCATAATCTCCAGATCTAGCTACTGATCTGGTAGCTCTAAAGAGATGGTGTTTAAGTGTTACAAAGCTATACTAAAGCTAAGAATAGAAATAAACTACACTAAAGAAAGGGGAAAACGAAAGATGATGATGGAGTGATAAAATAAAGATAAAATATGGAAAAGTAGACAGCTATGGTTAACTCAGTTCTGTAGCTCAGATCAAGATATGAATATGTAGCAATCCTTTAGATGGTTATAAGCACATCAACAAGGTAGAAGAATCTAATCTAACCTAGAGATGTGAACTGATCTTAGGGCTATAACCTGTCCACTTGAATGGTCACAGGTCATCCCAAGGACTTCATTCCAGCATGGATTAAATCAGAACATGATAACCATTACAGACACTATGTTTGTAAGGCTACAAGCTCATGCATTCATAGGAGCAAACAGTCCTTGAAGATCAGGTGAAAAGATCCAAGGCTAAATGGGACTTTAGACTCAGCTGGTCATTGTTACAAAAAGGCCTGCAATGACCCAACTCACAAATCTATAATCTCTACACAATACTAGATCTAGATACTAAAAATATAATATAAAACACAAGAGAGTCTGGCTCTGCAACAATCTCTCACCAGGTTACAAGCGCAAGTGCAGAGGGGAAGAATCCATCTCAGCCCTATGATTTTGACCAGCCTTAGGGCTATGACCTATCCACTGGAACTGTCACAGATCATCCCAGAGGTTATCCTAATCACAAAGTTGAAGACAGAACATGAATATTGCTGTTGTCACCATGGTTGCAAGGCTACAAGCTCAAGCAACCATGGGAGCGTTAAATCCCTACTGATTTATGTTAAAAACATAGAAAAATAAGGATTAAATGAAGCATTAAAAAATGACTTTTCATTGAACATAAAGAACTTACAATGATTTCCCTCAAGGCAGCAGCCCTTGTAAATCCCCAAAATAGCTCTCTAAGCTTATACAAAACCCATTTAAAAAACATGAAATAAAACGTAGCTGCTACAAGAACTTAGCCCAGCATTGTTGTTGTGCTAAGGCAAAAGAAAATGGAGGAAAAATGGAAAAGAAAACCCTAACCCTAATCCTAAATGAGCATAAGCTATCCTGGTTGATCTCAGGCTATTCCTGGATATTTTACAGGAAAGATAACAGTTCTATTTATAAGCAATCCCTAGAACATTTGTGTGCAGCAGCCAATCAAAACTGAGGATGCATGGAGTGGCTCATCTGTGGCCCTTGGATGCCTCGAGATGTGTGGAAATAGATTAGAGCCTTGGGGTGTGTGCACTAAATACCCAAAGTGTCTCTGAGGTGGAGAACAGCAAGCTGGAATGGCTAGATTTTGAGCTTCGCGTGGTTGGATTACTTAATTTTTGCATCTCATGAGGCTCTATTGCAGCTGTAGCATGGCTCAATTTACTACTCAAGGCAGCTCGTGAAGATGGTTTGGTGCAGGTCGCGCAGATGAGCTCCAGGTGATGTAGCTCGCTAGGCTGTTGCTGGGCTCGAATGTGCATCTCACATGGATGGATTAGAAGCTGAAGAAGATCATGAGGTTCATAGTGTGTATCTCATGCTGATGAATTATAGCTCACTAAGTTCCATTCCAGGCTCGCACAGATGGGTTTCAGCATGGGCAGCTTGCTAGGCTGCTTTGAAGCGTGCGAGAATTGCGCGAGTAGATATGCCCCAAGTTTAGACCTCACGAGATCTGTGTCAGCTCTTTTTCTGAAGCTCCTCCACCATTGAGTTGCACGAGATGCTCGTGACCATTTATGCACTGTAGGCTTGTGGTACGCGAGATCTCACGAGGCTCCTTTCTGAATCAATAGAACTTCACGGGAGCTTCGTGAGGTCACATTTTGTTGCCCTGCTGTTGTGTAGTGTCTGTTGTAGCAGTCTTCTATGCCTGGGTCCACCTTCCTTCCAGTTTTTGGACTCCTAGGTCTACCAAAACATGCCAAACTACCCCAATGGTGTGAACCGCCATGGTGCATCTTCTAAAAGTCCACCAGTCTCACAACTTAGCTTGTAATTCCTTCTTCTTGGCTTGAAAATGGAGGATTGCAACAGTTAAGCTCTTATTTCCTGTTATCTACAAAACACACTTTAAAGATCATTATTAACATGCTCAAAGGTCCATCAAAGGCTAGGTTGAGTGGTAAAATGATATTTTTTAGTGCTCAATAGGAGGGCACCGACCAGGCTGTTATATGGTCTGGTTAGGCACTTTTCATGCATGTGATGTGGTCCCCTACTCTGAGATGGTGAAGCGTATTCACCTATCTCGAGTGGTTCAACAGTTGGGACTCCCCCAAGGAGTCCCCCCGAAGCTTCGTGCGCGGGTGTCGAAGAAGAAAACTGGTCCCCCTGGCCGCTTCTTTGAGAATGAGATGCCAGATCAGTATTTGGATTATAGGTCTGGGTAGACCGAGGTTACTAGAGCTTGAGATGAGGCAGAATCTTAGGCTTACACTAGATGGTACGAAGAGCTCCATGGCCATCTCTTTACCCAGTTCCCCTTCCAGGGAAGAGCTCCTTCAGTATTGGCGGGCCTGATTCTGCTGGAGCGTTGAGGGAGAGGGTGGCTGAGCTAGAGCGGGATCAGATGATCCCTGGAGTTTGCAAGACGTTGGATGCCTTGCATCTTGCATAGGAGCGGATGAGGAGCGCCCCCCCGTCCTGACGAGGAGGTGTTGAGCTCATTGGCAACCTCGATTGCCGATGCCAGGATCGCGGAGGATCAACTGAGGGGTCACCTAGAGGAGACTTGTCACATTTTGGTAAGTTTAGTTTATTCCCTTTAGTTGTATTTGCCTATTCTTATTTCAATTGGCTAATCATATTTGTCTATATCTTAGGTGACGAGGGAGGGCGAGGTGGCCCATTAGGGGCAGCTCATTGGGCTGCAGAAGTAGGCTGGTCATGAGTTGGAGGCCAACTTGCGCTCAGAGATTGATAAGATGGTGAGTGTTTTGTGTTTGGCTTTTAGTTAATTGTTAGTGTCGTCAGTTTTATTATTTTTGAGGTTTTTGTTGTATGTTATATTTGAGCCGTCTTCAGTAGGATCATCCAGTAGGGAGAGTCTGGTGATCGCTCAACTTTGGGCCTGGTTAGACCGTTGGGTGAGTCTTGGTGCTCAAGTTGCTTTGTTTTGTTATATTCAATCATTTAGTGACCTAACGCCGTGTTGGAATGTTTCTAGCGCACACTTGCCAAGGATCTCTAGACGAGGGAGGCCACAGTCGCTTCACTGCGCCCGGACAGTCAGGTATAATATGTGTATGTATTTTGTTTGTGTGTTAGATGTCTACCTATTGGTTGATTTTATCTGATGGATTTTGGTGTTTTGTTTGTTTTATTTTCCTACTCCTCCTGTACAGGTATATCTAGTCAGTGTAGTCATGTTTTCAATTTTGTAGTCGTGAGTTATCGGATGTGCTTCTCATTTGTGCTGTAGTCGCCCACGTCCTGGGCTCCTCCTCCGCCGTGCACTGATCCGATGGCTGCCGCTACAGTCGAGCTCCTTCTTCAGGTGTGTGCCAAACTAGTATATCTTCATTACTCCTGACCTTTATCTTATCATATACAACTATTTTCTTAGTTTAGCTATGAGCTTGTGTGTAGATGCGTGAGTTGGAGGAGTCACGCTTAGAGACGCAGCGTGTTGTAGCTCGCCAGGTAGTGTCCGAGGTTCCCTTTGATCTTATGGAGCGTCATCTTCAGGAGTTGACCACAGCCCTCATGGTGGAGCGGAGGACTCGGACGGTCGAGTTGGAGGCTGCTCGGGTCGTAGATCATGTCGAGATGCAGTCAATGATTGATCTTTTACAGCACAAGCTGGCGAGAATAGGAGGGAGGGTGCGAGAGTTGCTCGATCACATTCTGGGGTCAGGATCGAGGATTAGTGGCTCATTGGCGGAGATTCATCGTGCAACTCATGAGTGTATGAGGGCCTATGCTAGGGCGGACTGGGCCCTTGGGCCCTTGTTCGTATTTGACCCTCTACGTTCATAGTTTCAGCGGGCTTCGAGCCAAGCGAGTGAGGGGGGATCTGTTGCCTGACCTTCTTCTTCCAGGAGACATTGGCCTGCTCCTGAGGATTCAGCTGAGGCTTCAATGGACCAGGCTCGTGATTCGCAGGTTGATGATGTTGGGGAGAGCGGTGAGTGTTCCTCGTAGAGGCAGTGGAGGGAGTAGGGTCATGTATATTTTTGTACTCTTTTTGTTTGTTGTATATACAGGGGGAATGCCCACGGTGACTGATGTAAAGAAAAATATATATAGATGGATTTTGGTTTAGGGGTACCTGGTTTTGCACTCCCTTTTTTTCTTTTTATCGTCCATGCTTTAGCTGCTTGCTCAAGTGTCATCGCCTGTTATTGGGACTTGGATGCTCCTCGAGTTGTCCTACTAATAGTTGATGGCTGCTTATATCTACACAGAGAAACAATATTTATCAGTAGTTTTATTTTCCCCCAGAGTTATCTCAAACCGGAGTTTGGTAACAATGGAAGCATCATTGTATTTTTTCTTAACTACTTTTCACTACAAGCAAAGGGAAAATGATGCAACAGGGAAAGCAAAGTGCTAAAAGAAAATCTAAAAACAAACTAAAAAATGCCCCAGTGTAGGAGCGTGATAGGATATTCAGTGCAGTATCTGTGGGAGTCTTCCTTGAGTGGTGACTTCGTCGTTTTGCATCCAACTATGAATCAGGTTGGGGGGGCTGAAGTAATTCCTTTCTTGAAAAAAATGCCCCAATTGTTAGTGCACACTTTTTTTGGGTTCCTCTCGGTCCCCGTTGAATCAGTGGCCCAATTCTATCCAAGTGGACTCTGGCGATGCGGCATTTGAAATGTTAGAAATAAAATAAAATAAAAAAATTTCTAGGAAGGTTCCTAGTTTGTTGCGATCGCCGGTTAGAGATATTTAACAATGTTGCAACACGTCAGTGATCACGCTTTAGAACGGGTGTGGGTTACTTCTATACTGAATCGTCCGCTTGCGAACATCAGCAGGTATGGCTCTTCCTTATAGTTTAGATAGTTCAGTTTTCCTTTTCTTTTCTATTATTATTATAATTCGAATCGATTTAGATTTTCTAATTCTACTGTGAGTCTAGTGGTGTGGGTTTATTATAGTGATTTGTTCTAATATTATGATTCTATTAGGAGTCTAATTAATTTAGTTTCCTAATCCTATTAGAGTTCCAATTAATTTAGTGTCCTAATACTACTAGAAGTCTAATTAATATCAGTCTCCTAATTGTACTAGGAATGCAAATATGTTACTTTTAATGAAACTCTAATTAAATCAAGCATCTTAATTGTACTGAAATTCTAAGTAAAGTAAGTATACTAGTTCTACTGCAATTCTAATTGAAATAAAAAACTTATTTTTACTAAAGCTCTAATTAAAGCAAGTGAATTAACTTTACTAAAATCCAATAAAAATAAAGGAACTGATTTTTTCTAGAATTACAATCAAAGCAATGAATTAATTATTCTACAACTCTAATTAATAAAAAAATGAATTAACTATACTGGAATCTAATCAAGCAATGAATTAACTATGCTAGAATTATCTAATTAAAATAAAGGAACTAATTTTATTAGATTCTAATCAAAGCAATTATTCTAAGGATCTAATAAAAATAAAGCATGTAAATTAATTATACTAAAAATCTAAGAAAATTATGGACTTGATTTTCTAATTCTAATTAAAGTAATAAAATAATCCTAAAAAAAAGGGTTTTGGGCCTGCTAAGCTAAGGAGGATTGGCCTCATTCCCGAGTACCCTCCGTATGCTCCCTTGGGCAAATCGGGTGGCTGAGATTAAAACAAATTAGATTTTGTATTATAAAATAGTATTTTTAGATTTTCAGGGTCGTTTTCGAGATTATAATTATGAAACTAGGATTATAGAAGACTAAACTAATATTTGGGATTTTAGAAATATTAAATTAAGGAATTAAAACTAGAATATTAAGTTTTAGGAATGAATTCGAGTCCGAAATCAGAAAATCAAGCCGTATGATTAAGGACTGATTCTAGAAACTATGGACTAGAACCAGAGATTAATGATAGGGCTAGAGATAAAAATTATAGAACGAAATGGAGTCTATGGTCGGTGAATCGGGCCATTAGATTAAGGACTGGTTCTAGATTCGTAGAACTAGATCCAAATATTAAAATTACGGTCCGAAAAAGGGTGCTACGGTCTAAAACTGAATTAATATTAATAATTAGAACTAAGAAAAATCCTAAGTCTAACAACTAAGAACTACAGTCGGAAATTAAAAATTAAATTCTTACCTAAGGTCGAGGCTACGGAGACAAATCTCAAAGATTCGAAGCTTGAATCTAGAAATCATGGCTATGTTCCTCTATGGGTTTGTTCTCGGAGTTCTCTGATTTCAAAATCCTAAAAAAATAGTGTTCTCCCATAAAATTCCAGCCTCTTTCAGGCGAATTAGAAAATAATCTTTTATAGGTTTTTCTCCAATTAAATGCCCTTTTTCAGGCATTTAACTGGATTGCGCACCGATTTCTCGGTGCTTAATCGCTTTGAGTCAATGACTGACTCAGTGAGCGACCGACTAACTTGCTCAGTGAGTTTCCTAGTTCTAATCACGTTAGAACTACTTATGCGCCCAGTGTGAAGTGCACAATCCTATTAAGCGTCTCATTTGAAGCGCTTGATCAAGGAAGCTTGGGGGTCAAGGACTGTAAGACTTGGTCAGGCGTAGGCGGATTGCGCGCCGATGGTGGGGGGCTCAATCCGATCACGTGTGCCATGTGGCGCGCATAATTAAGTCTCGAGGTGGTATGGGAAAGGGAGTCTGGTCTGAAAGGGGGACTGGTTGCATGCATGTAGTTTGACATGCAATAGAATTGCACGCGTGGTTTTCGGCGCATAATTCGGAGCTATATGGGTTTGGGTCAAGTTTGAAATGCGAGACTATTATTTTAGCCTACATTCTGACTATATGCTGTTGTTTCAGTATATAGTCTCCCTATGTTGGGATATGAGCTACAGAGCTATTATTTCAGCATGTGTTCAGCCATGTACTATTGTTTCAGTGCATGGTTCCCGGTCATGAGGCCTGAGCCACAAAGCTATTGTTTCTGCCTGTGTTCAACCATATACTATTATTTTGGTATATGGTCCCACATTAGGGTAAAGGGGTCTGAAATGCGAGACTATTATTTCAGCCTACATTTCAACTATATACTATTGTTTTAATATATAGTCTCCCTATGTCAGGATCTGAGCCACAGAGCTATTGTTTCAGCCTGTGTTCAGCCATGTACTATTGCTTTAGTGCATGGTCCTTGTGTTAGGGCAAAGGGATCTGAGCCACAGAGCTATTGTTTCATCCTGTGTTCAACCATATACTATTGTTTCAGCATATGGTCCCAAATAGGGTTATGAGGTCAAAGGTTGGCCGAACATATTTGTACATTTTGAATGGGAAAAATAGGGGTGTCTACAGATGCCCATCTTTGGCACGCTCTTATGATGTAAGAACGTGTCGAAGAAGTAGACACCCCTCATTCGAGGTATCTTCTTGTTTCTCCTAGAAAATCACAAATGTATACTGAGGATGCTAACATGACATGCTTGGCTTTCTTATCTATCAGCACATGCTAAAATGGAGCATTCGGGGGCCCAGTGGCAGTTGTCGAAAGGTGTATTCCATGCCGTGGATGCCCAAGGTCAATCCCATCACGTATCGTGACCCACTGTCATAGACAGTTGATGGGGGAAGTCATCATATCGTATTCTATGGGTGCAAGGGGCATCCCATCGCGTTGTGCGACCTGCTGTGAGTGAGAGTCAAATGGAAAGGAGAATCACTATATCCTAATCTATGGGTGCAAGGGGCATCCCGCTGCATGTCGTGACCTGCTGCAAGGGGCAGTCAAACAGAGGGGTATGACGCAATCGTGTTACTAGGGGGCGTCATACAAATGTCCATAAATAGGTCCAGAGATCGATAATAAAATACAATATAATGTTGAAGGCTTTTGCAGGTCATGTCAAACTGGGCGCGTCATTGATCACACCAATGCGCGTCAGGCGTTTGCTTTCCAATAGGCGTTTGTAAGTTCTTAGATTAAATATACTCATTGTTTAGTTTCCCAGGGGAATGATCTGTTTGGGCTGATAATTGAGGTGGGTTTTGGTGGATAGAGGGGTCTCTTTTTTTTTTTTTTTGCTTGATTTCCCCCCTTTTTTTATTTTGGTTTTTTTGTGGAGGTAAAGGTTTTTGGCTTTGGGAGTGAGATTTTTTGGATTTTTTTCTAGAAGCAAGGTTTCTTTTGGAAGCAAAAAGGTTTTTTTTTTCAGTTTTAGAAGTAAGAGGTTTTATTTTGAAATTTTAGGGATTTTTAACTTAAGATCAATTCGATGGTAAAACAGCGAAAAATATGGCTTTCGAGATGTCGCTGAGCAGATCTACCGGTACGGGTGGTTGTCGAGATGTGGACCCAACCGTCGATGTGGTTGTCGAGATGACACTTGGCATGTCGGATGCTCCGTCTAACCTTCTCGGCGCATACTGATGACTGTCTCATAAGGGTGGACTACAGTTATTCGGGAGTCGAGAGAGATGAGTTTCGAAAACATTTTGGCTTTAATCATAATTAGCTATATTTTTATATCAAAAGCAATATCGAGTAGTTGAAAAGTGGGTAGTACTTACCTGGGGGTGATACTTTCTTAGATTATGCATAGCTTGTACGGTGTGGTGGTGTAGTAGTGTCGCGATGGTACTTTGGAAGTTTTTCCTTTCTTCAGGTTCGTTGTGGCAGAGATTGGCAGTTGCCAATGTGATGTAATGTCTTGGAGAAGTGATGTTGCTACGCGACTTGGGAATTCTCCCTTTCTTTGGCTGCATGCTGGGTGAGTCCTGGTGGGATGTGGGGCTCAATTCGAGAGTGAGAGCTCTTTGCTTTAGCGATGGGACACGATCAAGCTTTCCCTCTTTTCGTCATATAGCGTGGCAGGTGTTGTTTAAGCTTTTCTGGGTAGTGATGTTTGTGATGGGATATTGGCTGAGCGTAGTTAGCAATGGGACACTGGTAGGATATTTGGGCGATAAGTGTGTCTTGTTTCTTCTTTTGGCAGATCTTAGGTTATGAAAAAAAATTAGGTTGTGGTTGCGTCGTGATTGGCTTAATTGTTTGTTGGTGGTGTGCTCATGTTTTCGGGAGATTTTCTTTTGGCTTTTCGCGATGGGACATAAGGGCATGGCCAATTTATTACGATGGGACTGGATATTGAGGTGGTATCATGTATGTGCATGTTATCGTGGTGGGATGTGCATGAGCGACTGCCCCTCTCTCCTTCTCTCTGAACAGTCGGTGAGGCTATGCGATGGGACATGAGAGTTTTGATCAAGGTGAGGTAGAAAGATGTGAAGGTATAGATTTTTTCCAAGGTTAGGCATTGCACGCCTAATTTAGGTCACTCAATATGATTGCGCGCCTATTTTCAAGTGTGCCATCACAGGTTCGAAGGGCTGTTTACGCGTGTCTAAGTGTGCGGGTGATTGAGTTATGCGCTCTAATCGTAGCGCGTGAATGAAGAGTCACCAAGTCACTACGAGGGTGACCTTTCGTATTGTGTAGTGTGAGGTGGTTGTTTAATGAGGTTGCACGGTGTATAGTGAGTGCGTCATCAGAGCGTCGCGCTGTTGGCGCGGGCGATAGTTTATTTGCGCGCTCAATTCAGAGTGCAGGTTTTGGATTGTACGCATCGTGTGATGCTCATGACCGAGTTAATCACACGTGTCCAGGTGCATGATTAAGTCCGTACTCTATATAAGCGAGGGAGCCTTCATTTGTTTCTCATTTTCTGGTTTAGTCTCAAGTTTTACCTTTCCTTGATGTCTTGTGTTCTAAAATTTGTGTTTTAGCTATATCGAATGATCTAACCGTCTGATTGAGATGTCGTTCCTTCCTATGTTCATAATTTTGTGTGATCTTTGTCCTAAGGTGATACTCGAGGATGTCATTATTCTAGGAATGGGTGGTATTGGGAATGAGGACGCTAGTCTTCACATCGATCTTTTTTAGGGAGTAGTGAAGGCAGCGTTGAGGAGGCGACGACGGAGGAGGTGAAGATGGCGGAAGATGAAGGTGTTACAAGTGGAGGGATGTGGTCCCCAACCAATCCACCACCTCTCCTTCTGAAGCCTCTGATTGGACGCTCCAAGTCTGGTGGCAATCCATCTAAGGCCTCCGATTGGGCATTCTCTCCTCCCTTTGTCTCGATTTCGGGTTTTCAATTTTCATTTTGGGTTGTAAGTTAGGTTCAAGGTTTTCATTTTGGGTTGTAAGTTTAGGTTCCAGGTTTTCATTTTGGGTTCTAAGTTCAGGAGGTATGCCTCCGGTGGTACTCGTAAATTTTCTTTTTATAAATAAAGAAGTATTATATTTTTTTGTTTATTGTGTTTATTTAGTTCTTTTAAACTTATTTAATGGATTAGTCAGGCATATTTGGTTTGTTTGATTTAGTTTAGGATTTAATTTAACTTTTATCCCAAGATTAGTTTGTTTTATGGAATTTTGTTTAAAGGGTTTACTTGGTTCTGTTTGGTATGTTGGGGGCATTTTTTTGTGTGGTCCTAAGCAAGTTAGAGTCTCATTTTGGGAGAGCCTTTTTTTTGTTGTTTGTTTTGTTTAAGGTTTAGGGTATTTTGTTTTAGTCTTTTTATTTAATTTGAGATGACACTTGTTACAAGTGCGTGAATTTAGGGTTCAATTTGAGGTTTCTAGATGGGTGTTAAGTGTTTGAATCCTATTGGTTTATCTATTTTACTTTGGGTTTGTGTTCCCTTGGAGGCGTAAGGGTTGCATGATTATTGGTTTATCTAGGTTGTCATTGATTGTGGTCTTTTGAGGGGGTATGTGTTTGGTTTTTGATTTAATTAGATTGGTAGGGTTTAAAGGTGTGAGACTTGTCCCTCTGATAATTTAGGAGGTATAGTTTATAAATGTGAGAGCTAAAGGCTTTGGTTCTTGTTGTTTTGAATTTCATTTCAAATTTAGAATTAGAAGTTTTGGGGCATTTTTTGTTTGCGATTTTGGGCATTTTTGTTCATTAATGTCTTTTCTTCCTTTCTCTTTTGTATCCCGGGTATTGAACCCAAAGAGTTATGATTACTAAGGATTATTGGGAATGAACGGGATTGGGAATGCGAGGTGATACCAGGGTTGGTGCCATCACTCCAACTCGAAGTGGTTTCCCTAATAAATCCGGATTCGGGCATTGCCTGAATGTGTGGATTTTAAATTTCTTGTTTTAAGTTGTATATTCAGAGGGTATGCCCTCGGTGTGTTTTATAATTATTTTATTTTTTATGAAGTGATTACATTTTTATTTCATTTGTGGTAATTTCTATTTAGTAAATTTTGGTTTGGTTTATTTGGTAGCTTGCTTCGACTTGTTTTGAGTCTGATGGTTATTTATTTAAATTTGGTCTGATCTTATTTATTTATTTTGATCTGGGCTGTGTTGGGAGTAGTTTTTGGTTTAGTTTAGTTTAGGTTTAAGTGCATGAATGATGGGGGGAATCTTTTTTTGGTTTGGTCTTAGTTGGAGTGTGTAAGTGATGGGGGCATTTCTTAATTTTTTTAGTTTAGTTTGGTCTTAGTTGAAGTGTGTAAATGATGTTGGGGCATTTTTTTCATTTTTGGTTTGGGGTGTATATGTTCTAAGTCGGAAGTTTTTGTGGATTGGCCTTAACAAGGGCGTAGTCTAGGTTGGTAATCAGTGTCGGAAGTCTCCTAATTTGGTCTTATGTTCCTGCTATTTTGGGCACATATTTTGTGTTTCTAGGAAATTGCGCGCTTCACTCTAAGCGCATAAACAAATTACGCGTCGGAATGGGAGCGCGCATTTCAGAGGGTCGGAAGGTCATTAAGCGCCGGTGTCCGATCGTTTAACTAAGTTAAACACACGATATTTAGTGCAGGATTAGGGTGGTGGCTGGTCACTGTGCAGGTGACTGTTGGCCTTCATGCGTGCCAGTTCGGGCGATTAAGATGATTACGCGCCTGGTAGGTGGCATGCAATGAGGCAGTCGGGTTAGTTTGAGCAGACGATGATTAATTTACGCCCTCAAAACTGATCGTTTGATCTGAATTAAGCGTGGAGACCACAGTGCGTGATTAGGTTGAACGCGTGAGTTCACACACACAATTTAGCCATATTCTATATATAGTTCAAAAACATTCATTTTCCCGTGCTATCCCTTTTGGACTTTGATTCTTGGTTTCCTTATTTCATTGCGCTCTAGTTTTCGTATTTTTGTGATATCTTACGATTCAGTCGTCTGTTTCAGGCACCGTTTCTTTCATTTTCTTGAGTTTTCTGAGCTCTTTGTTCTAGGATGGAGTCCGAGGGTGGTGGTAGGTGCGATATTACTATTTCTGAGTTGGAGAGGATGATTATGGGGGAGATAGGTGAGACCTCTGAGGCTTGGACCGATGCCGTTGCCGGGGAGGTGGCTAGAGAGGAGTTATCAAAGGTTGACCTGGTGGAGGTCACGGTGGAGGTACTAGAGATTGAGCAGGGGGTAGTTGAGGATGAGGGTGAGAGGGTTGAGGGTGAGAGAGCTGAGGGTGAGAGACTTGAGGAGCACCAGGGTATGGAGCGTCGAGATCGCAGACACTTCCTGCTGGAGGATTTCTTTGCTTGAGGCTGCGTAGGTATCTATGAGCAAGAGTTCCTTCATTATCCTAGGCATTTAGGTGATAACATAGACTTATTAGGATCTAGAAATTCTTTTTTTTTAATATATGTCGAACCTGCATTGATCAGTCGTTGTGTGCTCACTCATGCATCATGACGACATCTAGCGGTAGGTCATGTTTCTCTTCAGTTGTTCTTATCATATTTTGTGTGTTTGTTTAGAGTTGTTATTGTGTTTGGGGCATATTTCAATTGCTTTTTTGCTCTAGATCTATTTTTCTTCCGTCATAGGTATGTGTTAGTCTTATTTTTCTACTTGTGTTTCATTCGATAGGAGTCCCCACAGCTGGCAATCAACTCGGCGTGGACCGAGTCCCATACTTGGTATCGTGCCTTGCCGGAGTTTCAAAGAGTGCGGTTGGTGTCTTTCGATTTTGGGCCGATCCTGGAGCTGGAGCCCTTTCAAGTAGATCGTTGTCTGATTGCAGCGATCTTGGAGAGGTGGAGGGAGGAGCATCAGGCACTTCTCTTTCCAGTTGGAATGTTGTTGCCGACTCTAAAGGACTGGGTCCGCATTACCGGTCTTCATTTTGAGGGCAATCCTATCAAGGGGCGGGTGGCGGGAGAGTATCTGGAGGTGTGTGAGGAGATTTTGGGTGTGCCGTATAGATCGAGTAGATCGGGGCCGAGTGTAGTTAGAGTCACTTGGTTTTTTGATACATTTGCCAGTGGCTTCATCCCTCTGAGGCATCATTCAGAGGTGATGGAATCTTACGAGGTGCGTTGTGTGGGGATGGCAGGTCGGGAGCCTGTGGTTGAGTCGGGGTTGGTTGCAGAGAGGGTGCTTCGAGCGTTCTTGATGCACTTCCTCGATGCAGTACTCTTTTCTTCTACGACTCAGGGATGCGTAGCTGGGTTATTTTTTATGGTTCTCAGGGACATGGATCGGGTCCCTACCTATGCGTGGGGTGCGACGGCATTGGCGCATCTCTATGAGTAGCTTTATCGTAGGGGACGAGGCGTCTCGAAGTGAGTCTTAGTTAATTAGTGTCATGACATCATTGTTTTTTTTTGTCATAGCGGATATTTAATATTTCTTCTTTTTACATTTTCTAGTTATGGGCGTATGATCACTTTGCCTTTCTTTGTTTGGGGGTTCCGTTGGAGGTGAGGTTCATGTTTCTGCCGATGCATGTGTGGAGGGCAGCGCTACGGGGTTGTCGCTGATCTTCTGATCTTCAGACTGCACGAGGTCTTTTTGAGGAGATGCATGCAGGGCAGGCATATATCATTGTGTGTACATTTTGTTTCTGTCTTTCAGGATCTAAGGATTCATTGATGGGTTGGTTTGTTTATTTGGTTAGGTGATTTGGAGGCTATACGCGGCCGAGGAGGATGTAGGTGTGCCAGTGATTCAGTCCGGCCAACCCTTCTTCGACGTGGACATATGGGTCTATTGTTTTGAGAAGGTGGAGAGGATCCACCTATGTCGGGCGGTGGGGAAGTTGGGGCTCGCTCAGGGAGTCCCTCCGGAGATTCGCCACAGGGTGGCAAAGACGATGGCCGGCCCCTCTGGCCGAAACTTTACGGAGAAGATGGCGCTTTAGATGGCTGACTTTAGACCTAGGGGGACCAGGGTTGTAGGGGTGCGTGACAAGGCAGATGTCCAAGAGTATAGGAGATGGTTTAGTGCATTGGGTGGTGGGCACCTCTTCACACGTCCCTTCCATGGGAGTGGTTCTTTCACGATCGGCGGGCATGAGTTAGCATCGGCATTGAGGGTGAGGCTAGTTACATTGGACTAGGGTCATCTCACCGTAAGCATGCGAAGGGCGTTAGATGCTCTCCATAGGGCGATGGAGCAGATGGGGTGTGCTCCTTGTCTGAATGAGGAGATGCTGCACTCTTTAGCCCTCTTAGTTGCTCAGGCTAGGGGAGCAGAGGATGAATTGGGGGCTCGGCTGGCGGAGACTCGACGACTCCTGGTGAGTTGATTTATTGGTTTAATTATTTATGTATTATGTTGATTTGGTCTTTTGGTCATTCTGGCATAGTTGCAGTGCCTTATTTTATTTTGGGTAGTCCAAGAGGGAGGCCAAGGTCGCTAGTCACGTGGCAATGATCGGGTTGCTACGCAGTCAGCAGCAAGCCGGCCGAGAGCTGGAGGCCAGTTTGCGATATGAGATTGATCAATTGGTAAGTGTTTATATGAACTTTGTTTTGTTAATTGTTAGAGCTATGAGCTTGCCAACTTATGTGTTTATTGTTATTCGTAGAGAGCAGAGCTCGCTGCTGGAGGTCCTGCTGTGGTGTTTGATCCATCTTCAATTGCTTCCTCCAGTCGGGAGGATCTAGGGATGGCTTAGCTTTGGGTCGAGCTAGAGCATTAGGTAAGTTCCATTCAATCTTTTATCTCATTTGAGTCATTACATTAGTTTGTTGGATGTTATTGTTTCGCTTTCTTAATATTTCACTAACGTTACGTGGTATTTTAGCGTCAAGTTGCCAAGGATATTCTGACGAGGGAGGTGATTGCTGCCTCCCTACGCCCGGAGAGTCAGGTATAGTTTCTGGTGTGGTGTACTTTAGCTTAGGTTATTTCATCTTATTTATTCTGGCATATCTTGTGTTGGCTTGTTTGGTTCTCAGCGTAGGCTGTTCCAGACTCTGCTCCTGAGGCTCCCCCTCAGGATCCCTATCCCTACTCAGGTATGTTTTAGTTATTGTGTTCATAGTTTATTTGTCATTACAGTGTTATTTGATGTATTTGTTTGTTCTTATTATAGCCGCCTACATTTGTTGTCCCTTCCATGCCTCCTACTGATCCAGTGACTGCTGAGATGATTAAGCAACATCTGGAGGAGAGGCCAGATCTGGTATGATTCTTTCCTTTTCAAAGTATTTTTTTTATGTTTATATATATATATATATATATATATACATTGGTTTTCCATGACTTGGTGTGGTTATGCAGGTTCGTCAGCTTGAGGAGGCCCGTCTAGAGGCGATACGAACACGCGCCACTCCTGAGGCGAGGCGGATCCTTGGGGAGACGTAAAGTCGCAATGACCTATTCATTGAGATGATGGTTGCACAAAAGACTCAGGCTGACGCATTAGAAGTGGCGCGTCAGACGATGTGGGCAGAGATGCAGGTGTCCTTGATTAGCTGCAGTATCGTCTGATGAGGAGTGAGCAGGGGGTACGCAGGCTGGCTAGTTAGCTTGATGGATCTGAGTCGAGGGCCACGGGTTCCTTGGCTGGGTAGTCTCATCACACGTCACGTGATTGTGTCAGGGGTGATGCTCATGAGGATTCTGTCATTTGTGACATTCTTGCTGGGTATCCTCCTCATTCGCGATCGAGGCGATCTGTTAGCAAGACGAGTGAGGGGGGTTTTGTGGCGGGGCCTCGTCGTCTAAAGGTTACGAGGACTCTAGGTGTCGGGATTGTATTTTCGGAGGACCAGTCTACAGACCTCCGAGCTGATGATACTGGCGACAACGGTGCTTATCCACCCCAGAGACAGCATAGGGAGTAGGTGTTTGTGTGTGTGCTTATTTTGTCCATTGTGTGTGCATTGTATATATAGGGGGGATGTCCCCCGGTGAAAAGTGTAAAAGGAAAACAAAACTTTGATATATATTTGGAGGGATTTTTTTTTTTGGTTTAGATATACCTGATTGGCTCCTTTTCCTTTAGTTACCTCTTGTATTTGTCTTTTGCTTTTTAGTTTCTTTAGCGCCGTCGATCGTCATTGGGACTTGGATGCTTCTTGAGCTGGCTCGATGATGGTTGAAGTTCGCTTTGTATCTGTACATGTGAAGGTAATGCTATCAGTAGTTTTTGTTCTCCCCCTTGCTAGTTGCCAAGGGGGTAGGTATCTTAGACCGAGGTCTAGTAGAAAAGGGTGGATAGGTGCTCTCTTTTTTTCTTTTTTTTTTGAAAGTAATGCAACAGGGAAAACAAATAGCTAAGATAGAAATAATATAAATAATAAATAATAATAGTAAATGCCCCAGTGTAGGAGCGTGGTAGTGTTGGTAGTATAGTATCTTCGGTAGCATTCTTCGAATGGTAACTTCGTTATTCCTCATCTTCTTTATGGACAAGACGACGCTTCTAATGTAATTCTCCTTCTTTTTCATAAAAAATGCCCCAGTGTGTAGATGCAATGGCGCTTTTCTGGGTTTTGGATGAGCACTTTGGGTCTATAAGCAACCATGGGTATCCGGTGAGTTAGTTCGCCAGTTTGTATGTATTCCCAGGGTATGTGGCTGTTATAACATAAGGGCCTTCCTAGTTCGATTTTAGTTTTCCTTTTGAATGGGCATGCTTAGAAGGCATGATTTTCTTTAAGACTAATTCTCCAATATTAAAGGTTCGTTCGAGGACTTTTCTATCATAAGCCCTAGCCACTCTCCTCTGATATACTGGAGCGTGATTAGCTGCCCTTAGACTTGTTTCATCAATTTGCTCTAGCTGCATGAGTAGGGCAATTCTCTTCTCATCTAAGGATAGCTCATTATCGAATTAAATTCGTAAGGATGGTACTTGTATTTCATATGGCAAGACTGCCTCCATCCCGTAGGTAAAGAGGTAGGGAGTTTAGCCAGTGGCCGTACGAATAGAGGTACTATAGGCCTAGACTGCTTATGGTAGTCATTCAGGCCAGTCAACTCTATTGCTTGGTTCTACTGTGCATTTTAGGATTCGAATCAATATTTTGTTTGTAGCTTCTGCTTGTCCATTTCCTTGAGGTTAAAACGGTGATGAGTGGCGTAGATCGATACCGAACTTCTTGCATAATTTCTTCGTCTTCTCCGCAATAAACTGTGGTCTGTTGACGGTGACAAACATCCTGGGTACTCTAAACCTAGTGATGATATTCCAAATGATAAACCTCACAAATGTCGAAGCGGTGATTCTGACGTAGGATTCAGCTTCTGCTCATTTGGTGTAGTATTTGGTTGCTCTAAGTATGAATGCATGCTTATGAGTGTTCCAAACTGTGTCTGTGAAAGGTCCGATGACATCGAAGGTCAACATCGAAAATGGCGATAGTGAAGTCATAGTATTCAATATAAATGATGGAGCTTTAATAAGTGCGGCATGTTCTTGGCATTGCTTGAAGAGTTGGACGTAGAGGTGGCAATCTCTAATTATTGTCGGCCATAAGTAGCCTTGTTGTGTGATTTGATTGACGAGTCTCTATTTACCGGCGTCGGTGCCTCAGGCACTAGAGTGTGCTTCTCGGATGATGTATTTTCCTTATAGTCTTCCATTTGATCTTCATGGTGTATGGAGGGATGTGTTAATGCTTTAAAAAGTTTCAGATGTCAAAATGCCATGGTTGTTTGTCGTCGGTTGATGATCTTTCAAATTTGAACATAGCGACTTCGGTTTCTATCTTGATGTGATTTTTCGGAGTGATTGCTTATTTTGGTCCTGTACTCGTGGGGAGGGTTGGTAATTCTCTCTTGACGGTCCATGCTACCTCATGGGCGGGTACTTTTAGCTTTTCGATGAAGAAGGACTTGGTTCTTTGTCTGATGGGTATCTGGATGACCGAGGGTAGCGTCACAAGGGAGTCTGCGAGCTCTTTTTCTAATCTAGGGATGTGCGTGAAAGAGATTCTTTCAAATTTCTTTACTAAATATTGAGCAGTTTCTAGGTATGCCATTAGTCTCATTTCCTTGGTTTTCCATTCTCCTATAACTTGTGAGATTACTAGCTTGGAATCACCGATGGTTTTTAACTGTTTAACACCTAATTGTAGTGTGGCTCGCAGTTCAACTATGAAAGCTTTGTATTCTATGACATTATTGGTGACATGGAAGTCTAATTGAAAAGCCTTAGGTATAACCACTCCTTCTGTGCTTAGGAGGACTATCTCGATGCCTTTTCCTTTGTGATTTAGAGCACGTCGGAATAAAGGGTCCATGAGGTCTTATCAGGCTCTTCGTTATGAATTGTGAGTGAGTCTTCATCGAGGAAATCCGCGTGTATGGGTTCATCACAAGGGAGTGGGAGCTCTGCAAGGTAATCGGTGATCGCTTGTCCTTTGATTGACTTTTGTGTAACGTAAGTGATATCAAATTCTTGTCAGAGCAAATGCTAGAGAGCGATCTTTCCTGAGGTTGTGGGCTTTTCGAATACATACTTCAGAGGGTCCAATCTGGCTAGTACTTGTATCTTATGTGCTCCGAAGTAGTGCCGTAGTTTGGTTGAGGCCCACACCAATGTGAGGGAGGTCTTCTCCATCGAAGTGTATTTTTGTTCATACTCGACCATCCTTCTACTAAGGTAGTAGATAGCCTTCTCTCTCTTGCCGTCACTTTCATATTGTCCCATTGCTTTATCATTCGCTGAGAGGTATAGGATTAGGGGTCTTTCAGGAACTGGTGGCGATAGTATTGGCAGGTTAAGGAGGTACTTTTTTATATTGTCGAAGGCTTGCTGACACTGTTCATCCCATTTGTACTCAGTTCCTCCTTTAAGTAGTCTGTAGAAAGGATCGCATCTGTCTGAATGTTGGGAGATAAATCTCCTGATAAATTATAATCTTCCTATCAGGCCTCATAATTCTTTGATATTGTCAGGAGGTGGCATCTCAAGGATGGCTCTGACTATTGTAGGGTTGACTTCGATCCCTCGCTTGCTGACTATGAAACCGAGTAATTTTTCATAGGTGACTCCAAGGACACATTTCTTTGGGTTCATTTTTAGCTGATATTTCTTAGGTCTTTGTAGCACCAGTCAGAGTGCTTTAACATGTCCTGCTCGCATTTGGGACTTTACTAGTATGTCATCGACGTAGACTTCTACACACTTATATATCATGTCGTGAAAAATAGCCCTCATGGCGCGTTGATACGTGGCTCCTGCATTCTTGAGCCTAAAAGGCATGACGACGTAACAGTAAGTTCCTCCTGGTGTAATGAAAGAAGTCCTCTCTTGGTTAGACTCTGCTAATTTGATCTAATTATACCTAGAAAAATATCCATAAAGGATAACATCTCATGTCGAGTGGTGTTGTCGACTAGAGTGTTAATGTGCGGAAGTGGGAAGTCGTCTTTTGGGCATGCCTGGTTGAGGTTTCAGAAGTCAATGCAAACCCGCACTTCGCAGTCTTTCTTAGTGGCAGGTACTTGTTATGTACTGAAATGTATGACTTTTCACCTCTTCACCTAGCCTTTGATGGACCTTGAAGCCCACTAATAATTATTTGTTAAGTATGTTTTACAGTTAGTAATAAAATGTGCAGCTTAATACAAAATCCTGGCTTTTTGGCCCAAGGAAGAGAGAATACAAGCAAAGATGACAGCTGAGCCAAAGCCTAATGGAACACCTTGGTAGTGCTCACCATGGTGACTCACTGTTGCTGATCATCATTGATCTAAAGTCTGGCAAATGACTGAAGTCAGCTGAGAAGGAAGGATGCTGCAATAGCAGCAAGTGTAGTGTGGTAGAGTGTCAAGAAACAGACCCCACAGAGTTGAGGAGCCTCCTCGTGAATCTAAAGATGCAGTGGAAGAAGCTCTCGCGCAGATAGGCTGCACAGTCAAGAGGAGATCTGTAAAGACATCGTGAAGATCTCATGGTTAAAACCTTCAATATTCGTGGTCGCAAAGCTCTCGCGGAGATCAAGCCTCAAAGCAGTCGTGCGAGGAACAAAGTGAGCCCATATGCATAGAAAATAAAAAGTCACCTCGCAGAGTTCTCATGTGGCCCTGGAAGAAAGAGGCACCCAGAATTACCCTCGCGCAGATCTCGCACACTCTGGAGCCTTACAAGTTACTATGCAAGAGCAGGAGCCCACCTGCATGGGTACTTAGCGAGAGAGAGCTCCTGAACCTCTACTGTGCGAAACACCCTGGCTCTCCAGATCATCTCTACGACAGCATTGCGATGCAAAGCAACTGTGCGATTCACTAAAGGTTTACTGCGCGAATGAGCCCTTCTCAACAGCCAAAGGTAACTCCATGAAAACAAAGCAACTACGCGAGTAAACTAAAATAGCTGCCAGTCCTGCGAAGCACGGGCTCCCCACTTCTCAATTTTAACTTAGGGACCTTTTGGAAATTTCCCAAGACTAGGGCACACTTCCTGAGGCATGGATTTCAAAGCACACATCTCGAGGCTTTCAATGGTTGTAACAGTGCCATGTCTGCTAGAAAAATTAGGGTTAATCTCTTTAGAGCCAAGGCTGTTTTGACAGAGTATATAAGTTATACTTAGAGTTTATTATTTTCATCTTTCCTTCATACTCTGCCGGCTGAGAGTGCTAGCAGGCTAGGGCTAGGGTTTGATCACTTCTTTTTCCTATGTTTCTTCTCTCTTAGCCCAACACTTGTTGCCTAATCCCCCTGTAAGCAGCTAGGTTTAGTTTTGTTTCAGTCTTGTAATAAATTTTGTATACATTGGGATCGTGGATGAGCAGTTGTGTATAGGCTGCAGCCAGGAGATAGTTTATTATAAGTTTTACTGTTATCAATGAACTGATGTTTTAATGCTTAATCAAATCTATAGATCTTATGGTTTCTTTAGATGTCCATAGGATCCATGTATTTGGGACTAGCACATTCAGTTTCTAGTAGATCTATTATTTATCATCTGATTTTCCTTGGTTTGATAGACACATGGAAAGCAATGATAGATCTATAGTGAGATCTGGGGAGCTCGGAGGCCTGTGGACCACGGTGGTTGCAGCAATTTACATGTTCTTTCTCAGACCTCTGAGGTATGGATAGACCAATGAGATACCCTATGACCATTATAGTGGATAGAGTATAGCCCTAAGGTTGTATCCAGTCACATGTTTGAGGCAGATTCTTTTCCCCTACACATGAGCTTCTACAGCCTTGTGAGGAGGTTTATATAGTAACTGGCTCCCCTCTGTCTTACCTAATCGACATCAGATGTTAGATCTGGTCTCTTTATAGTAATTGCAGCTTGAGGCTGAGTCATTATAGGCCGTTTGTAGCAATGACCAGCAGAATCTAAAGCCTTATTCAACCTATTGTATGGTCTTTTTTGTGGTCACTAGTGAGTAGTTAGCCTTAGCAAAGCACTTAGGATCTTATGGGTTGGAATACCTATAGATGTCAGTAAGGTCTGTGTGCAGATCTGGTGAGCTTATAGCACTGGCATTACATAGTGCTGCAATAATATTTATGGCTAGCGCTGGTCCAGTGGCTATGGAAATGATCGATCCACTATTCTAGATTAGACTAGAGATTTTCTGATTTTACTAATGGGATTTGACAGACTCTATCGGATACCCTGTGACCATTGGAGTGGACAGAGTATAGCCTTAAGAGCGCCCCAAATGGCATGGGTTAAACTGGGAGCTTATACCTTGTTGAGGCTTTTAATAGCGTCTCAGCAAGGAGCACTGCAGAGACAGACTAAATATGAGTTACATTACTGTATCATTAACTCTAGCTCAACTTGCTTACTTCTCATAATTTTTGTATTTTATTTTGGCACACAATATCACCATCCTCCTCTTAACCCCTTTCTTTAGGATAAGGCTAAATTTTATTTCTTTGCTTTTAGGATTAATTTAATGTAGTCGTGACACCCAACTCCCTTTCTTTAGGATTGTCAGATCTGTAGCCAGATCTTGAGGCCTACTATTATAGTCCATTTCAAGTTCTAAATCACTTTCTCTGTGGGACAAACTCTTACTTATCAAAACTTGCTACAATGGACCCTGTATCTTGCAGGACTATGTGTTTATTTTAGACTTGCTGTGCTGACCCATCTCCAATTCTCCACTCTTGATTTATTCTCTCCACTGTTCTTAATAAAACATGCAGCCAAAATCTCAGCAAAACCCCTCATTTGCTTCATTTTCTCTCTCTGCCCTAGCTCTCTCCACCAAAAAGCGAGCCCCACTTTCTCTGTTTTCCTCTCCACAGCTTGAGCCACTACATCTGAAGCTTTTTCCTCTCACCATTTTGCTCCCCAGCTATTCCTGGTTACTTTGATCATGGTTTGGGGGGATTTAAGCCACTGTGCACATTTCTAGGTGGAGCCCTAGCTCGCATTGGGTAAGCTCTACAACTCTCCCTCTGTGCTTTGATTGGTTTAGAAAATTAGAGCGAGAAGACGAATTGTGATCTTTTTGGTGCCTAGTTAGAGTAATCTACATTCTCTGAGATCTGTGAGCCCTGTTTTGAGATTTGGAGCACCTATGGCCAAAAGTTCAAAATTCATTGATACATGGGCGGCTATATTAAACCCTGCTCCTAGTGGCAGCCCTGTGGCCACTAGGAAATCTGTATGCAGAGGCCTCCATATTAGAGACCTCTGAGGTGCCCTCACCTGGTGTTGACCCTACAATTTTGAAGGAAAAGAAGAAATCTGCCCCAAAGAAGAGGGCCAAAGCGCACCCACCTGCTATGAGCCCTAAAAAATCAAAGAAGAAGCAGCAAAAGGGCAAGGCGTGACCCCTATGGCCCCTAAGGTTGAGGAGGAAGAAAATAATGAATACCTAAGGGTCCCTTCTGAGTTTGTGTCGGCAATTCCATTGGAGGCTGAAACCATTTTTGATAAAGCCTACTTTGACGAGCTACCAAAGACCTTTGCCTCCATTGAGTATCTGACTAATGCATCTCTGCTGCCTTTGTTGAGGCCTCCTATGGAGCTGGTGTTCCCAAGATTAGTCAGATTGTTTTATCAGAATATGAGGTTGAAGACTGGTGATGATGGGAACCCAGCACTGCTGGTACTGATTGATAATTTTGAAATATTGTTTAACCAGTCTGATATTACAAGGGTAGTAGGGATACTAGCTGGGTATGACCCTAAGTTTTACTTGGGACCCCCCCCTGACTGCCACCATTACAGAGATAGTCATGGAACTAACTGGAGGAATCATGGCTTCAGGGGACTCAATCAGGAAGAGAGATCTGCACCCCAACCTCAGATTCATGGATGGGGTGCTGAGAAAAAATGTGTATTGCTTGGGTCATGAGCAAGAGAGGAGGTACCCCATAGCTGATGCCCTTCTCTCATTTCACATAAACAACTACTTGGATGCAGCCAAGTTAGTATTTGAAGGGATTAAGGATTTGTGTGAGAAAGTGAAGGCTAATAAAAAATTGCATGTCGTTCCCTATTGTAGGTTGATTCATGCACTGCTGAATGATGGGAAATACTTCTTCAAAACGGAGGAGGAGACAGTGGCCCTGAACCCCAAAAATAGTGGAAAGAAATAATGGGGTATTAGTTGCACAATGATGAGAAAGAGGGAGAAGAGGAAGAAATTATTGAGAGAAGCAGCCCCCACCATTCAGGAAGTGGCTGCTGCTGAGGCAGTAACCTCTGTTGGACCAGGCAGGCCACCAACCTCATTGCCAGCAACAACCCCCTCTCCCTCAACTTTATCTACACCCATTGCCCCACCACCTCCACCCTTCATCCACACATCACAACTCCTCATAGGCACAATACCCTTACTTGAGCTACCCTAGCCCACATCCACCATGACCACCTTACCCACTATTGCACCCTTACCCCCTTTTTCAGCCCATACCAGCCCACCTGTAAAAGTTGCCTACACTAAGAAAAGAAAACTCACAAAAGGCATAGCCCCCATAGCACCCCATCCCACCTACATTTTCCAAACCATTCCAATCCCTGATACCACCTTCATTCCAGACCCAATACCCAAAACCTATGCACGAGAATCCCATACCTTTGACACCCCTCAGCAGCCCAGTGAGACTTCCCTACCTTTTCTACCTATCCCTAGTGAGCCCATAGACCAATCCATTCCTTTATCCTATGATAGTGAGCCATTTTCAAGAGAAGAATTTTCCACTATGATGTCTACTATCCTAGGAGACATCAACCTTGAGTATACACATCTCCCTGACTCACCTCTCCCCCCCACACATTATCCCACCACACTTTACACCACCACAGGCCACTACCTTCACTCATAGTCCCACATCTCCCTTCCAGCCAGTTTCACCCATCCAACCCACACCCAATACCATACCAGACCTCTTATCCCAAATTCTACACCTCCTACTATCCCTCCAATCACAAATGTTTACCAATATCCAAACCCAATCATCCATAGAAACATATATTAATTCCATAACGTCCACTCTCCAAAACCAGACCTCCATAGAAACCAGCCTACAAGCCATCTAATCCACCTTAGCCACTTTGCCCCAACCATCACATTCACCAACTATCCCTACCTCCCATCCATTACCTACTCCACCCCTTTCCACATTCACTGATGCCATTACCCAAACTGAGGATGAACCTATTCTAAAGAGCCCACCTGCTGTAGCTACCTCTGATGCTAGGACAGATGTGGAAGACCTAATACCCATCTCTTCCAAGTCAATCCAAATAGACTCTGATCTGGAGCCCCACCCTGAGCCTCCACACACCATTCCCCAACCCACCGACCTTTCATTCTTAGCTGACCGTTCTTCAAGTGAGGACCTCCCCTTAATCCTTGCCTCTTCTTTTTCTAGTCCTCCATACTCCACCCTCCTACTTGCAATGCAGTCTCATCCTTATATCAAAAGGGATGTTATTAAAGGAATGACTACTTTTAAAATATCCTATGAAGCACAGATTCAACACCTGAAATGGGATACCGAACAGTTGCCAGGGGCATAGGAAGGGCTAGAAACAAATGTTGCATCTACACAAAGCCCAAGAGAGTTTGGCTGTAAAAGAGAAGCTCAATGCTGAACAAAAAAAAATGGCTGCTGCAACAGAAAACTTGAGAGCTGATGCATTAGAGAAAAGTTTGACTGCCTCTAAGGAGATCAGGGCACTCCTTATTACCCAAGCTAAATTGGCTGAACAAAAGGCTGAAATCCTAGAGAGGCAACTAGCTGTAGCAACTGGGAGAGTACCCCAACCACCAATTGTACAGCAGAAGAAAGACAAAGGAAAAGGGGTTAAAATTAAGAATGAACCAACTGACCCTTAGATGATTAGCATAGTGCATATGTTTTGAGTTAGGAGTAGTGTGTTGTAAATATATTTTCTAATATAATGAACTTCCTTTTTGTTACTTCTGTGAACCTATTACTTTGTTTCATTTCTGTTTGTCTGTTTGTGTGTTTGATAATGTGTTGTGTGTCCATTTCTAAATTTTCTCTGATTTAGTGTAGTGTTTTATGTATCTCTGTTTGTTCACTGTTGCACACCCATTGTTTTTTAAATCAATGAGGACACTGCTCCTCATAGGTTAGGGGGTGTGGCAGGTTCTGCCAATGAAATAGTTAACCTAAGTGCAGCAAATTCAAGTGAGTAAGACAAAAACAGAACCATGTTAACCTAAGAATCATTAGAAATATGAGAAATTTAAAATTTTACAGACCTTTAGGCATTACAAGCTTTTAAATTTTAACTTTTTCATGATATAAACACCAAGTAAACTCACCTGAATTAGTACTGAGTGAATTATTAAAGGTGAAAAGGGTAAGGGCATACTTAAAAGATCAATGGAAGACCATAACCAGTGAGAGTTGGGCCTATAAAAAAAAAAAAAAATTTCCTTCCTTTGAGGAGTGACTGAGGCAATTCTTCTAGCTCTAAGGACTGGCTGAGGCAATGCCCTCACTAGAAGTTAGGCACCTCCAAGTTGAAACAACTGCTAGCACTCATGAAGCCTAGGAAAGGATCAAGGCCTTCTCTTAGACATTTTGAGCTTAAACAGACCAAATCCTAATCAACTACCCTTGTGCACACACCTGTTGAGCCTTAATTTTTAATTTTCTTCAAAATACACCTGAGTACTTGCACTTGAACCTATGGACCTGACTCAAACTTACCCTCACTCTGAGAATTCAGAAGGTAAAGGAGAAGGAGCTGAAGATGGATAAGATAGGGTCAACATTGGGTGAATGGAGAAGATATACCTAAAAGTTGAGCAGTGTAGCAGCTGAGGAAAGAGGTGGCAAGTCATAAACACAAAAAAAAAAAAAACAGAAAGGAAATTGTAAGAAAAGATAGAAAAATAGTATTGAAGAGGATTGAGAGAGGAATCAAGAGGAACAATTCATTGGAAAAATCATCATGAAGAAGAGAAGCTGGCCACTTCAAGTCTGAAAATTTTGAAAGAAAATGAAAGGGACTGAACTACAAATGGGTGAAGTCATGAGTCATCTCCTTCACTTACTGATTTCTCAACTTTGAATCCCTTTTCAACGTTACATTCTTTATAATCCAATTCATAAGTCACATTACAACCCAGTTAAAGACCTTGTGATCCAAAGTTGAAAGTGTTGTCATGAAGAGACAAGGAGTTGTCCAATCTATAGTGAGGATATGCCAATGATGCCAGGACTTAGGTGCTTTGCCTATGCTCATGCTTACAGACCTATTTGGGGGCTGTAACTGCTCTTGAGCTTGAGAGAAAATGAAACCCTCAAGGTCCCTTGTGAGAGTATGCCCTTGTGAGCATTGGGTCAGAAGTTGAATGTATTAGGCATGATCTATAACTTGATTTTTGAATTAATGATGAGCTCAGTGCTGATATACATGTGTTGTCCCCCTTGTTGTGAGCTAATTGGAAATGTTGTGCACTCAGGTAGAGTTTGTGATGATTAGATGTCTGTGCTTTTCATGTCTAAATGCCTCACATTTTTATTAAATCAAAGGTGAACTAATGCTCTATTTCTTGACAGCTGACCTGAGAATGTTGCACGTTTGTTAACTGTTTCATTGAGAAGTTTGTGGGTTTCTTCACCGAAAATCCTCAGGAGACTTCACTTGTAAAGACCCGTATTTTGAACCCGAGTTAGACTGACCCTGTGTGTGTATTCGGCTCGGCAACCGACGTCACCATTTGTTTTGGATTTTTATCTAGAAGTGATTGTGCGGACAGATTTTAATTTAGAGCCCATTTGGACCCTCGTGCGAAAGTTGTGCACCGACCTCGGTGTAGCCACTCAACACCGGACTTGAGTTTTAAAAATTAGAAGTGTATAATACATAAGATGTGTGTGTGTGTTTTACTTTGTGAGCAATCCTATTATAAGAAGGAATTGCATTCCCGTATTATACTAGGTTTTGTTAAGAGAGGATAGTTACCCAACCGTGTGAAACTCCTTCTTCTCTCTTCTTCAATCATCGTAGGAGATCGGTTTAGAAAACCTCCTTCTCTAGAACCCTCTTTGTTGAAAACACTTAAACCTTAGAAAGAACTTGAATCAACCTTGGATTCATAGTTGGCTATTGGGAGAGGTTGAGATCATTGGGGGCGTGTTGGAGTTGTCTCTGTGAACTCGTGGGAACGATCGCGGCGCGAATCGTTGAGGAAACCCGTCGGTTTTTATCATCGCTCGAGCAAGGTATCACCGAACTCCGACATTACCTTAGTATTTTAGTCATAACTTTTTATCTCGAACTCCGATTGAGACGATTCTTTTTGCGTTGGAAAGCTAATATAAAAATCTACAACTTTCATGTTTTAACCAACACATGAATCAATCGTCTTGATAGGCAACAAAATATGAGAATGTTACGTCAAATTCTAGGATTGGCGCAACTTGCCTGTTTTGACTTGTTTTTGAGGAAACGCTTAAATAGGTCTATATTATTAGTAATTAGAGTTTATCTTAATGCATGAATGTATATTATGATGTAGATTGAGGGCGAGAGGCCATCAATAGGACCTTGCTTGACTTCGCATAACTCCGAGTTTTAGGTAGGAGAATCTCATCTTTACAGTATTTTATTTTAATTCGCATGGATATTTTGAATTAAAATCTTTGAACTTGCATATGCCATTGAAATCACATCTGTAAATTGAAATTGATATGAATGACTAAAAATCTAAATCTACCTGAATCCTGAAACCTGAATCTGCTTAAGCTCTGAAGATCTGAAATCAAGAACCTGAACTATGTATAAGAGACTTCCATCTGATTATATTAGTATCTGCATTTGTTTTATGATTGACCTGAACGACCCCTCAAAAATTCCTGAACAACTTCCTGGCACAAGTTTCCCTCATTACGCAGGGGCTTGTTGCATCCTGAAAAAGGGTTCATGAACGACGATGGTAGGTAGGGGTTCCCATCGGCTATATTCCTGCTCTCGAGATATAGTTTACTCGGGAGGTATTTTAAGTTGAGGATTAAGTCATGAATTACTGAACTTTGCATATAGAAGTTAGAAACTAAGACACTGAAACACTGCATCTGTTCTTGAAACTGTTTTCACACATTTAGAAATAAATCTTACATATGATTTCCGCACCTAAATTCAGTTTATTATCTGCTTATATGTTTGACAAGCTATATTTCGATATTTGTTTTGAAACCATGTTAGTTAAAGTAAAATGCTGTAGATGTCTTTCTTCTACTGAGCTTTGTTGGTTAGCTCACTCCGACTATACGTCACAGGTTCAGGTATTGACGTGGCTATTCAGGGCTGTGAGACTGATCCTGACTACGTGCCTGAGGAAGAGCTTGAGGTTCCTCCTGAGGAGTTTGGTGAGAGTTAGACTTGAATTTGTGGGCCCATTTTAGTTGGATACCATAGTTTTATATTTGACGTTGATTTCTGTTATGAGCCATGTTTCGATGATGGTCGGCCATCATCGGTGGTTCTTTACTTTTAATTGCTTCCGCATTTATTTTAGCTATGGATATTTATTGCGCTTTACTCTGATATGTGCCCTGTTTGTCCGGCTTATCGTTTATTCGATAGGTTGGCGAACCGGCCTTTCCTATACCTGAGGGATTGGAAAAGTCGGGTCGTCACAGTTGGTATTAGAGCCATGGTTTTTAGATTCTCTAAGGACCCATGAGAACTAACCATGACCCGGTACAGTTCGCATCAAAGTCATGTCGTTAGGTCCAGAATCACTAGTACTGTTTGTAATTGTCTTTACAATCAATGTTGACTGATGTTGTGGTGTTCACAATAATAGATCAGTATGGCCCCAAGATTTAGAGAGGCGAGAGGTAGGACGGTGCCTTTAGAGGACATTCTCAAGGTGTCGGTACATCAAGGGGAGTTGCCTTCGCATCCGGTTCTAATGCAGTCCCTATAGGAGCCGGAGTTGATAGAGGTCAGGGTGAAAGAATGGAACAAGTGTTGGAAAGTCTGGCCACGAACATTGCTCAGCAGACCGCATCTATGGCTCAGCAGACTGCTGCAATCGCCCAGCAAGAAGAGCTGATTTCTGCTGGACAACAACAACAATCATCAGGATTTGCCGAATTCGGGGAGGATGAGACCTCCAAATTTTTCGACAGACACACCCGATGGAAGTGAAGGTTGGTTGGATGAGATGGAAAAGATCTTGAGGTGCTTGTGCTTGACCGATGTCAAGAAGGTTAGATGGGCAACCTTCAAGCTGGATGGACAAAGCCGGACCGTGGAAGTCCGTGGCTGACACCGGAGCGGAGTTTCCCAATACTCCTTGGACATGGGCTGAGTTTATCGAGGCGCTTCAACGATCGATTTTCCCAAGATCGTTAGGAATCGATGGAAGTTCAGTTCATCGGTGAGCGAGGGGACAATGTCAGTGCGTGAGTATGGAGATGAGTTCACGCGACTTTCAAGGTTTGCACCTCAACATGTGGCCACCGATATGATGAAGGCCAGAAATTTTCAGCTGGGTCTTAGGCCGAGTATACAGGAGAGTGTGGCTATGTGGGAAATGGAAACATATGGGGAGGAGTACTGTCAAAGGCCCTCATAGCAGAGGAAGAAATTCAAAAGCGGTTTTTGAGAAGCAGTCAACCGAACAAGGATAGGGTTGTACAAGGGCAGTCAGGTACTTATGAAAATAAGAGGGCCAAGTTTACAAAGCCGCTAGTGAACCTTACTCAACCTGCATTTTCTAGACCAACATTTTCTTCTGGACCGACCCCTTATCAGAGATTGGCAGCATCATCACCTGTGCAATCCGTACGACCAGCGGGTTCTAATGCTAGTGGAGCTTCAGGTCAGGGATCCTCTCGTGCACCATCTTTTGTTTCGGTCACTATGTGCCTAAGGTGCGGGAAACCACACAAGACCGAGGATTGTAGGAGGAACACTGGAGCGTGTTTTCGGTGTGGCGCAATCGGACACATGGTTAAGGATTGTCCTCAGGAGGACAAGGGAAGAACTAGTTCGGCTTCTACTCAAAGATCGACCCGACCTACTGTTCAAGGTCGAGCTTATGCCGTGATGGCTCAAGAAGCCGAAACATTGAACGACGTGATCCAAGGTATTATTAAAAGTTGAGATGTCTTCTTATTTTATGTGTTATATATAATTGCTTGATATTTAATAAATTTTGTTAATAAGTTATGGATGAACACACATGCTTAGAAACTTTTAATTGAAATGCTTGTCTAAACTAAGGTACCCTTTTTATGCATCGGGGGAGCGATGTAAGCAAAACCGAAGCGCGAGTGTTGATAGACCCTGGGTCTTCACATTCTTTCGTTACTCCATTGTTCGTTGAGAAGTTGGGAATCATTCCCAAGGCCCTTGATTTCATCTTGGCAGTGTCAATTCCTACGGGCAACTCAGTGAGCACCGATACCATGTGTCAATCAGTGATTGTGATGATCGAAGACCACGAGGGCTGATTTGATCATTTTGAGCATGGAAGGGTTCGACGTGATACTAGGGATGGATTGGTTATCTACTTACCATGCGAGCGTGGATTGTCTTCGAAAGATTGTAACATTCCGCCCGCCGAAGAGAAAATCTTTTCGATTTTGCGGAGTCAAATCTTCTGTGATACCGTTTATCTCTGCCATTCGAGCAGACCGTATGATGAGGAACGGGTGTTATGGTTATCTGGCCTACTTGCAAGATCATAAGGAGGAGAAGAAAAATATTACAGATATTACGATTGCTTGCGAGTATTCAGATGTTTTTCCTGAAGATCTACTTGGATTACCACTTGACAGGGAGATTGATTTTGCGATTGAGTTAGTGCCGGGTACTGAACCAGTATCAAAAACTCCGTATCGAATGGCGCCTGCAGAATTGAAAGAGTTGAAGGAGCAGCTTCAGGAACTGCTAGATAAGGGCTTTATTAGACCGAGTGTGTCACCCTGGGGAGCACCGGTTCTATTTGTAAAGAAGAAAGACGGTTCAATGCGGCTTTGCATCGATTACCGCCAGCTAAATAAGTTGACAATTAAGAACCGTTATCCACTTCCAAGAATTGATGATCTGTTCGATCAGTTACAAGGAGCAAGGTTCTTCTCGAAGATCGACTTGAGGTCAGGCTACCATCAGTTGAAAGTTAAGTCTGAAGACATTCAGAAGACAGCGTTCAGAACCCGATATGGGCACTACGAGTTCTTGGTCATGCCATTTGGGTTGACAAACGCACCCGCGTCATTTATGGACTTGATGAACCGGATATTCAAGTCACATTTGGACAAGTCTGTAGTAGTTTTTGTAGATGACATCCTCATCTATTCAAAGACGCGAGAAGAACATGAGCAACATCTGCGAGTGGCTCTACAAACCCTTAGAGACCATCAGTTATATGCAAAACTTAGTAAGTGTGAGTTTTGGCTTGAGCAGGTCAGTTTCTTAGGCCATGTTATCTCTGAGACCGGTATTACAATTGACCCAGCCAAGATTGAGTCAGTGATGAATTGGGAACAAAGACCGTTCTGAGGTTCGTAGTTTCCTCGGTTTGGCGGGGATACTACTGAAGGTTTGTGGAGGGCTTCTCCAAGATATCGTGTCCTCTTACACAACTTACGAAGAAGAATACTAAATTTGATTGGATAGAGCAAGGAGCAAAGTTTTCGTGAACTCAAGAAACGATTGACTATCGCCAAGATTTTGCTATACCATCAAAGTGGGAGGCTTTGCAATATACAAGTGATGCATCATATGGGGTTTAGGTGTGTGCTTAACCGTAATGAGAGAGTCATTGCTTATGGGTCTAGACAAATTTGAAAGACCATGAGAAGAATTACCCGACGCATGATCTTGAGTTGGCGGTGATGATTTTTGCTCCAAGATCTGGAGGCATTACCTTTATGGGGAGACCTTTGATATATTTACCGATCATAAGAGCCTCAAGTATCTCTTCTCACAAAAGGAGTTGAATATGAGATAGCGTCGATGGATGGAGTTCTTGAAAGATTATGATTGTACCATCCGACCACCGAAAGCAAACGAGTGGCGTATGCGTTAAGTCGAAAGTTCTCTGCTTTCGATTATCACATCTCACCACAAGGGTGCAACGATGGCATCTTTTGGAAGATATGGCTCTAAGTAGCATGAGATTTGTCGTAAAAGGTTCAGGTGCATTAATGGCTACACTGGTGATTCGTTCGACCCTCTATGAGAACATTCGCAGACTTTGATGATGACGGATGATGAAATTATGGCTATCGGATGTGATTGGGGAAGCAAAATAGATTTTTCTATCAAAGATGATGGCACTTTGTTGTTTAGAAACTGGGTATGCGTACCAACTAGTACTGAGCTTCGGGACACTATTTTGGAAGAGGCTCATAAGTCTATGTACGCTATTCACCCTGGCAGTACCAAGATGTACCAAGACTTAAAGAAAAGCTTCTGGTGGAGAGGTTTAAAGAAAGATGTCGCTGTGTATGTCTCGAGATGTCTTGTGTGTCAACAAGTAAAGGTGGATCATCGAAATCCGGCAGGACTGTTGCAACCACTACCGATACCTGAGTGGAAATGGGAGGCTATTTCTATGGACTTTATTTTGGGATTGCCAAGAACATTAAGAAAATACAATGCCATCTGGGTCATTGTGGATCGATTGACTAAGTCCGCACACTTCCTTATAATACGTCGTATACCGCCAACAAGCTCGCAGAATTATACATCAAGGAGATAGTTAGGTTGCATGGTATACCGGTCAGTATCGTCTCCGATAGAGACCCGATGTACACATCTCAGTTTTGGCAACGATTTCAAGAAGGAATGGGCTCTAGGCTCGATTATAGTACAGCATTCCATCCTCAGACTGAGAGGGTGAATCAGATTATAGAAGATATGTTACGTGCTTGCATGTTAGATTTTCAGGGGTCATGGGACCAACATTTACCGCTGATCGAGTTCGCCTACAATAACAGTTACCAGGCTAGCATCGGCATGGCACCCTACGAAGCTTTGTATGGACGACGGTGCAGGTCTCCGCTTAATTGGGAAGAAGTGGGTGAGAAACTCATTTTAGGTCCCGAGATCGTGGAGAATACAACCAAGACAGTTCGGTTAATCCGTGAGAGACTACGAATTGCTCAAAGTCGTCAGAAGAGCTACGCTGATCTGAAAAGAAACCATGTTGAGTTTAAGGTGGGAGATAACGTATTTGTCAAAATCTCTCCTACAAAAGGCGTGATGCGTTTTGAGAAGCGTGGGAAGCTGAGTCCGCGCTATGTTGGACCTTTCGAGGTATTGGACCGAGTCGGCGAGGTTGCCTATCGAGTAGCCTTGCCACCGCAGCTATCGAAAATGCACAACGTGTTTCATGTGTCCATGTTACGAAGATATGTTAAGGACCCGACTCACGTATTGGACTACCAGCCCATTGAGCTCCAAGAAGACCTATCCTTGGTTGAGGAACCGATACGAATCTTGGATCGTAAAGAACAAATCTTACGGACAAAGAATATTCCCTTAGTACTCGTGAAGTGGTGGAACCATTCTTCAGAGGAAGCCACATGGGAGCGTGAAGCGGAGATTCGCGAGCAATTTCCACAACTTTTTGAGTGAAGGTATATTGTAAACTATAGTTATGTAAGAAAACCATACGTACCTTTAAATTCTTGAATTTGCTTTTAAAAAAAAAATAATAATAAAAAAATAATAAATAAAAAAGAGAATTTCTTCAAATTCTTCAATGTTAAATTGGTTCATAACATCGATGCTTTACATATATATCTATAACGATCACACAATAAAATCTTAAATGTCATATTTATTCATTCTCGGTTAGAACCGTATGTCTGTTGGAACCCGTGTCATCAGTTAGAACATGTTACCAGGCACGTGATCATGCTTTTGAATAAGTGTTCGATTTTGACATCTGAAATTTCTGCTCAAATAATTACCAAAAGGGTGAGGTAGGTGTGTGTGCTAGGTTTGTGTCATGGTGAAGTATATTTCCAGGCACGTGACACTTGGGAAGGTATGCATCCATGTACGGATGCAATCCTCTATGGCAGTATGGGATGCCACACGCAGTACATCCAGGTTACTACGGATCTCGACCCTTGAAAGCGTGCTTGGTGAAGCCTACCGCATCGCGACCAAAGTTCCTTGACTTTAGACTGTTTCGATTTTGCTTTATACTGGTGTTAGGATAAGGACTTACCGCAGTTCGGTTTAGCTATCCATATATTTTCGAGGACGAAAATTCCTAAGGAGGGTAGAATGTAAAGACCCGTATTTTGAACCCGAGTTAGACTGACCCTGTGTGTGTATTCGGCTCGGCAACCGACGCCACCATTTGTTTTGGATTTTTATCTAGATGTGATTGTGCGGACAGATTTTAATTTAGAGCCCATTTGGACCCTCATGCAAAAGTTGTGCACCGACCTCGGTGTAGCCGCTCAACACTGGACTTGAGTTTTAAAAATTAGAAGTGTATAATACATAAGATGTGTGTGTGTGTGTTTTACTTTGTGAGCAATCCTATTATAAGAAGGAATTGCATTCCCGTATTATACTAGGTTTTGTTAAGAGAGGATAGTTACCCAACCGTGTGAAACTCCTTCTTCTCTCTTCTTCAATCATCGTAATCATCGTAGGAGATCGGTTTAGAAAACCTCCTTCTCTAGAACCCTCTTTGTTGAAAACACTTAAACCTTAGAAAGAACTTGAATCAACCTTGGATTCATAGTTGGCTATTGGGAGAGGTTGAGATCATTGGGGGCGTGTTGGAGTTGTCTCGGTGAACTCGTGGGATCGATCGCGGCGCGAATCGTTGAGGAAACCCGTCGGTTTTTATCATCGCTCAAGCAAGGTATCACCGAACTCCGACATTACCTTAGTATTTTAGTCATAACATTTTATCTCAAACTCCGATTGAGACGATTCTTTTTGCGTTGGAAAGCTAATATAAATATCTTCAACTTTCATGTTTTGACCCATACATGAATCAATCGTCTTGATAGTCAAAAAAATATGAGAATGTTACGTCAAATTCTAGGATTGGCGCAACTTGCCTGTTTTGACTTGTTTTTGAGGAAACGCTTAAATAGGTCTATATTATTAGTAATTAGAGTTTATCTTAATGCATGAACGTATATTGTGATGTAGATTGAGGGCGAGAGGCCATCAATAGGACCTTGCTTGACTTCGCATAACTCCGAGTTTTAGGTAGGAGAATCTCATCTTTACAGTATTTTATTTTAATTCGCATGGATATTTTGAATTAAAATCTTTGAACTTGCATATGCCATTGAAATCACATCTATAAATTGAAATTGATATGAATGACTAAAAATCTAAATCTACCTGAATCCTGAAACCTGAATCTGCTTAAGCTCTGAAGATCTGAAATCAAGAACCTGAACTATGTATAAGAGACTTCCATCTGATTATATTAGTATCTGCATTTATTTTATGATTGACCTGAACGACCCCTCAAAAATTCCTGAACAACTTCCTGGCACAAGTTTCCCTCATTACGCAGGGGCTTGTTGCATCCTGAAAAAGGGTTCATAAACGACGATGGCAGGTAGGGGTTCCCATCAGCTATATTCCTGCTCTCGAGATGTAGTTTACTCGGGAGGTATTTTAAGTTAAGGATTAAGTCATGAATTACTGAACTTTGCATATAGAAATTAGAAAAACTAAGACACTGAAACACTGCATCTGTTCTTGAAACTGTTTTCACACATTTAGAAATAAATCTTACATATGATTTTCGCACCTAAATTCAGTTTATTATCTGCTTATATGTTTGACAAGCTATATTCCGATATTTGTTTTGAAACCATGTTAGTTAAAGTAAAATGCCGTAGATGTCTTTCTTCTACTGAGCTTTGTTGGTTAGCTCACTCTGACTATACGTCACAGGTTCAGGTATTGACGTGGCTATTTTGGGCTGTGAGACTGATCCTGACTACGTGCCTAAGGAAGAGCTTGAGGTTCCTCCTGAGGAGTTTTTCCCAGTATAGAACTTACTGATTTTCTTATTTGTGGTGAGAGTTAGACTTGAATTTGTGGGCCCATTTTAGTTGGATACCATAGTTTTGTATTTGACGTTGATTTCTGTTGAGCCATGTTTCGATGATGGTCGGCCATCATCGGTGGTTCTTTACTTTTAATTGCTTTCGCATTTATTTTAGCTATGGATATTTATTGCGCTTTTCTCTGATATGTGCCATGTTTGTCCGGCTTATCGTTTATTCGATAGGTTGGCGAACCGGCCTTTCCTATACCTGAGGGATTGGAAAAGTCGGGTTGTCACATCACTCCTCCACTAGGGATCACCTAGGGGTTTAAAAGGCTTGGTACATATACTAAATGTCTCCGTGCTCCCTACGAAAGTGGCATTTCAATTCTTAGAGTAGTTGTTTTAATCTATCCTGTGCTCAGGGACTAGCAAAGATTAGGTTTGGGGGTGTGTTATACACTGAAAAGTATCACTTTTTACCTCTTAACCAAGCCTTTGATGGACCTTGAAGCCCACTAATAATCATTTGCTAAGTATGTTTTGCAGTTAGTAATAAAATGTGTAGCTTAATATAAAATCTTGGCTTTTTGGCCCAAGGAGGAGAGAGAGTAAAAGTAAAGATGACAGCTGAGCCAAAGCCTAATGGAACACCTTGGTAGTGCTCACTATGGTGACTCACTATTACTGATCGTCATTAACCTAAAGTTTAGCAGATGACTTAAGTCAACTGAGAAGGAAGGATGCTGCAACAGCAGCAAATGTAGTGCAGCAAAGTGTCAAGAAATAGACCTCACAGAGTTGAGGAGCCTCCTTACGAAGCTAAAGATGCAGTGGAAGAAGCTCTCAAGCAGATAGGTCGTGCAGTCAAGAGGATAGTTGTAAAGATATTGTGAAGATCTTGCGGTGTAAAATCTTCAGAATTTGTGGTTGCGAAGCTCTCATGGAGATCAAGCCTCAAAGCAGCCGTGCGAGGAACACAGCAAGCCCATATGAATAGAGAATAAAAAGTCACCTCACAGAGTTCTCGCATGGCCCTGGAAGAGAGAGACGGCCATAATTCCCCTCGTGCAGAACTCGTACACTCTGGAGCATTACAAGTTACTACGTTAGTGCAGGAGCCCACTTGCGAGAGTACTTAGCAAGAGAGAGCTCCTGAAGCTCTATTGCACGAAACACCCTGGCTCTCCAGATCATCTTTGCGACAACATCGCGACAAGAAGCAACTACGCAATTCACTAAAGTTTTACTGCATGAATGAGCCCTTCCCATCAGCCAAAGGCAACTCTGCAAAAGCAAAGCAACTGCACGAGTAAACTAAAATAGTTGCCAGTCTCGCGAAGCGCGGGCTCTTCACTTCTCAGTTTTAACTCAAGGACCTTTTAGGAATTTCCCAATGCTACGGCACACTTTCTGAGGTGTAGATGTCAAAGCGCCCATCTCGAGGCAGTCAAGGTTTGTAACAGTGCCACGTCTGTTAGAAAAATTAGGGTTAATCTCTTTAGAGCCAAAGCCATTTTGACAGAGTATATAAGTTGTACTTAGAGTTTATCATTTTCATCTTTCCTTTATCCTCTGCCGATTGAGAGCTCTAGCAAGCTAGGGTTAGGGTTTGATCACCTCTTTTTCTTATTTTTCTTCTCTGTTAGCCCAACACTTGCTGGCTAATCCCCCTATAAGCAGCTAGGTTTAGTTTTGTTTCAATCTTGTAATAGATTTTGTATACATTGGAATCGTGGATGAGTAGTTGTGTATAGGCTGCAGCCAAGAGACAGTTCATTATAAGTTTTGTTGTTATCAATTAACTGCTATTTTCATGCTTAATCAAATCTATAGATCTTATGATTTCTTTAGATGTCTATAGGATCCATAGATTTGGGACTAGCCCATTCAGTTTCTAGTAGATCTATTATTTATCATCTGATTTCCCTTGGTTTGATAGACATGTGGAAAGCAATGCGAGATATGTAGTGAAATTTGGGGAGCTCGGAGGCTTGCGGACTATGGTGGTTGCAGCAGTTTACATATTATTTCTTAGAACTCTAAGGCATGGACAGACCAATGGGATACCCTGTGACCATTGTAGTGGACAGAGTATAGCCCTAAGGTTGTGTCCAGTCACATTTTTTAGGAGGATTCTTTTCCTCTATACATGAGCTTCTCGAGCCTTGTGAGGAGGTTTGTACAGTAATTGGCTCCCCTCTGTCTTACCTAATCGACATTAGATGTTAGATCTGGTCTCTTTATAGTAATTGTAGCTTGAGGCTAAGTCATTATAGGCCATTTCTAGCAATGACCCGCTGAATCTAAAGCCTTATTCAACCTATTGCATAATCCTTTTTGTGGGCACTAGTGAGTAGTTAGCCTTAGCAAAACACTTAGGATCTTATGGGTTGGAATACTTATGGATGTCAGTCAGGTCTGTGCACAGATCTAGGGAGCTTGTAGCATTGGCATTACATAGTGTTGTAATAGTATTCATTGCTAGAACTAGACCAGTGGCTATGGAAATGATCAATCCACTATTCTGGATTAGACTAGAGATTTTCTGATTTTACTAATGGGATTTGACAGACTTTATCGGATACCCTGTGACCATTAGAGTGGACAGAGTATAGCCTTAAGAGCGCCCCAAATGGCATGGGTTAAACTGGGAGCTTATACCTTGTTGAGGCTTTTAATAGCGTCTCAGCAAGGAGCACTACAGAGACAGACTAAATATGAGTTACATTACTGTATCATTAACTCTAGCTCAACTTGCTTACTTCTCATAATTTTTGTATTTTATTTTGGCACACAGTATCACCATCCTCCTCTTAACCCCTTTCTTTAGGATAAGGCTAAATTTTATTTCTTTGCTTTTAGGATTAATTTAGTGTAGTCGTGACACCCAACTCCCTTTCTTTAGGATTGTCAGATCTGTAGCTAGATCTGGAGGCCTACTATTATAGCCCATTTTGGATTCTAGACAACTCTTACTTATGAAAACATGCTACAATGGACCCTGTATCTTATAGGGCTATGTGTTTATTTCAGACTTGCTGTGCTAACCCATCTCTAATTCTCCACTCTTGATTTATCATCTCCACTGTTCTTAATAAAACATGCAGCAAGAGTCTCGAAAAACCGACAACAGTACTATGTTGGCGACCCACTTGGGGTAGAGAATGACTCGGATGAATTTGGCTTTGTGTAATTTGTGAACTTCCTCTTTAACTTGAAGGACTGTTTGTGGGTGCATCTTATTGATTCTCTGCTAAATGGGCTTCGCATTGGGTTCTAAGACTAAGCGATGTTCTACTAAACTTGGGTCTAAACTAGGCATATCCTCATAGGACCATGCAAAGGAGTTGAGGTGCTCTTGTAAGACTTGTGTAATTTGTTGACATTCCTTGGAATTAAGCGTTGCTCTAATTAGTAACTTCTTGGGTTTCTCTTCAGTGCCAAAGTTAATTTCTTCTGTAGGTTCTGCAATAGCTTGAGTTTACTCATCAGAGCACTTGATAACCCGTTGGAAGTTTGACGCCTCCTCGGTGATTGGTGTTCCTTCTTCATCTTTGGTAAGCTCATATACAGCAAAATTATTACACTGGGGATTCGATTTTACGAAAGGTAACCCTTCATCAGTATAATTTATGAATGAGAGATCTTTGGTAAGGTGAAGGCTATTAATCCTTTTCTCAAAGTCAAGAAGTATCTCATCTGGTATAGCCACTGGTTTATTATTTAGCCTGGATGCCTTGCATCCTTGTGCGGGAGAGGGGACAGAAGTCTTAGGAGAAAAGTCTCCTTGTTGGCCGCAAACTTGATTCTGGACGAAGGGTTCCCTTTCTTTTCTGAGGTATTTTAATTTTTTTAGATTTTGTACTTTCGAATCTTTAAGGTTTTCTACTTTTTTTTATTTTTATGATTTTGGATAACAAATATGGTACATGGTCGGTCGCCTCAAAAGGCGCCGAGAGAGATGCTTCCTCTAATTGAGGGAGTGAGACGGCTGCTGGAGCCATTCGAGTGATTCTTTGAGAAATGTGGATTTTTTCTGAATTTAGCATTTTTTTTTGGAGTCCCCATCGGATGAGAACTTTTGGATAAGCGATGTCGGTGGTGGCGGTATCGACGTTTGGATTTCCTCTGTCACATTGATTACCTCATCTTGGAAGAAGATCTAGAGATTGTAATCAGTCGAACTATCATCCACTGAGTTATAATGTGGTTGTTTTTCTTGTCGAGGGTGAATCAGGTGTTTCTTATGCTTTTAAAAGGAGTTGGATATTTGACTAATCCTTTCAATTAGATTGCCCGAATAAGTGGGTGGGTGATGAGTTGAAAGCTTTCAGGAGATATTCTTAGAAATAATGGCGTACGACTAGTGAATAACTTGTGATGACGACGAGGGTGGTAGGTGTAGCTATCTATGTATGACTACGGTATAGGACAGTCACGACGGTAAGGATAATATTTTCTCAAGTATATGGCATTCCACATGTTAGGAAGTTCCTCCCCATCTTAGTTTTCTAATTTATATGCATTTTCAGGGTACGCGACTACTATAACATAAGGCCCTTCCCTGTTTGGCTTCAACTTTCCTTTAGGGTGGGCATGCTTGAAGGGCATGATCTTTTTCAAGACTAACTCTCCAATTTTGAAGGTTCACTTGAGAACTTTCTTATCATAGGCCCTGGCCACTCTCCTTTGATATACTTGAGTGTGATTGAGTGCCCTTAGGTGTATCTCATCGAGCGGCTCTTACTCGACGAGTAGAGCAATTTTCCTCTCGTCTATGGATAGCTGATCGTGAAGCTGGATACGTAGGGACAGTACTTTTGTTTTACATTAAGACTGCCTCCATCCTGTACGTGAGGAGATAAGGAGTTTGGTCAGTGGTCATGTGAAAAGAAGTTTTGTAAGCTCAGAGTGCTTCAGGTAGTCGATTGAACCAGTCGACTCCATTGCTTGTCTTCACTGCTTGTTTTAGTATTCGGATCAACATTTTGTTGGTAGCCTCTGCTTGTCCATTTCCTTAAGGGTAGAACGGTGACGAGTGGTATAGATCGATGTCGTACTTCTTGCACAATTTCTTTAGCTTTTCTATGATGAATTATGGTCTATTGTCAGTGACAAACATTCTGGGAACTCCACACCTTGTGATGATGCTCCGAACATTAAACTTCACTAGCATTGAAGCAGTAATTCTAATATTTGACTTGGCTTCTGCCCATTTGGTGTAGTATTTGGTTATAGTGAGGATGAACGCGTGCTTGTTAGTGTTCTCAATTGTGTCTGTGAAGGGTTCAATAATGTCAAAGACCCACATCTAGAATGGCCATAGAGAGGTTATGGGGTTCAGTGCAATTGATGGGGCTTTAATGAGCAAGGCGTGCCCTTGACACTTCTTGCAGTATTTGACGTAAAAGTGACAATCTCTTGTCATTATTGGCTAGTAGTAGTCTTATTGTAAAATCTGGTCTGTGAGTCTTTGTCTACCAGTGTGGGTGTCACAGGCACTGGCATGTGCTTCCCCGATGATATATTATCCTTCGGCCACCGTGACACATCGTAACAATACTCCTTTAGTAAAGGCTTCCTTGTATAGTGTCTTACCTAAGATGCAGAATTTGACACATTGATTCCTTATGGTCTTCCGTTCAATCTTTGTAGCGTAAAGAGGATGTGTCGGTATTTTTGGAAGTTCCATATGTCAAAGTACCATGGTTGTCCCTAGTCGGTCGGTGACTTCTCAAACCTGAAGGTCGCAATGATAGTGCCTTTCTTAGCTGGATCTTCTGAGGCGGATGCTTCCTCTGACTGCGTGGCCCTTGGGAGGATTGGTAACTCTGGTTTAACGTTCCATGCTACTTCCTATGCCGGCATGGTTAACTTCTCGATGAAGAAGGATATTGTACTTTGTCCGACTGGTATCTATATGACTAAGGCTAGCATGGCGAGGGAATCTGCCAGCTCATTTTCTAATCTTGATATATGTGTGAAGGAAATTCTCTCGAACTTCTTTATCAGGAACTAAGCTGTTTCTAAGTATGCCATCAGTCTTCTTTCTTTTGTCTTCCATTCTCCAATGACCTGCGATATCACAAGTTAAGAGTCGTCAATTGTCTTCAACTGTTTGACGCCCAGCTGTAGTGTTGCACGAAGTTTGACAATGAAGGCTTCACATTATTGGTGTTTGGGAAGTTGAGTTGAAAGGCTTTTGGTATGACAACCCCCTCTGGGCTTAGTAAGACTATCCCGATGATCAGTCACATAATTTATCATTTTATCGCCCTTAACTTAGTGATGCTAGACCTTAGTTTGTGACTAACAAGTTAATGATGTGCATATATTAAGAAAAATCTGTAAAAGAGAGCCAAAGTATTAAACTTCATCAAAATGAACTAAAAAAGCAGTAAGAATGATGATGGAGCATGAAAGATGATTCGCTATATGCTTTAAAGTTAGAAAATTGTAAAAGAAGATTAAACGTAGCTGAAGAGGTGACAAAAGTAAGAAATCATATATTATGATTCTTAAAGACGTTCAAAAAAGTAAAATGCGATATGAAGGAGAAAAGCGATCGATCGTGAATGAAATCATAAATGAAGAATCGTCTTAACAGTGAAAGCTGTAAAAAGAGAACAATCGTAGTTTACGATTATATAAATTGAAGCTCTTATGTTGCTAATCATGTGAAGAAGATTTACACCGCCATGCATATATTTATAAGAACTCTTAAATTGGAAGTTTGGCCACTCACGGATCTGAGAAGATTGACGATGGAAGACTCTTAAAAGATCTTTGTTACTGAAATAAAGGAGAAAGATTAGAAGCGCATCTACCGTTCAAAGCAAGGAAAAGATAGGATTATAATTAGAGTTATAATAGGAATATTTTATTTTAGCAGTTTCTTTCGTTAGAATTAGATCAATGTAAACCGACTCCTTATGATCTATAAATAAGAGAGCCCAGTATAGGAATTAATCATCGAAGAAATTCTCAGCATCAATTGATGACTGAGGTTGGGTTTTCTTTCGATCAATTTTAGAGTAGTTTAGTTTAGATATCCAAGGTTTCTCGATCACAATAAACGACTGGGATTGAGAGCTGGAAGATTAGTGTTGATATCTGCAGTTTCTCAGAAGCAATTGATGCATGCGGCTCAGGGGTGAAAGATATAATTTTTATTACTTTCTAGTTTAGATTTATTTTTATTGTAATTTACTACTTTATAAACATCTCTAAGTTTGAATTTGAATTGATGACTCAGGTTGAGATTTACAGATTACTGTAACGATTTTTTTTTTTCATCTTTGATTTTCTAGAGTTTGATTGATGCCCAAATTTCTAGTAGATTAAAGATTAATATAAATCTATATTGAAGGTTGCTAGTTTTTTATTGACACTCAAATTCTAGAGGACTGAGATATAGTGTAATGGTATTTTAAATTTATAAACATCCGACAGCTGAAGATTGTGATTGACAACCACAATCTGAAGAAAGAGGATTTAGGATTTATTTTCTACAAATTATTTTAAGAAACCATTCTTTTATTCATATTTATCAAATAGTTTAGGATATTAAAGATAAATATAAGTTTTCAGCATAACAAAATATAAGATAAATCATTTCCCCATGGGAACGATCCTATGATAACTTGCAATAGGTTATGACTTAATTAGAACAACATAAAGAGAAATATCACCCGACGCCTTTCCCTTTATAATTAAGAACGCCGTCGAAGTATAGGGTCCATAAGGCCCTGTCGGGCTCTTCCTCATGAATCGAGAGTAAGTCTTCGTTGGAGAAGTCTATGCATACTTGCTCATTGCCCGGGAGTGGAAGATTTCTGAGGTAGTCGGTGATCGCCTATCCTTTGATTGACTTGTAGGTGATGTCGAACTCTTACAGTAGCATATGCCATCGAGCGATCTTCTCAGATGTAGTGGTCTTCTTGAAGATATACCTTAGAGGGTCCATGTGTGCTAGTACCATTATCTAGTGCGCTCTGAAATAATGTCATAGTTTTATTGAAGCCCATACTAATGCTAGGCAAGTCTTCTCCATCGTAGTGTATTTCTGCTCGTATTCAACCATTGTCCGACTGAGGTAGTAGATAGCCTTTTTTCTACTTTTCGTCTTCGTCGTACTGGCTCTGGATTACACCCATTGCTCTCTCGTTAGCCGAGACATAAAGGATTAAGGGTCTTCCATGAATTGTTAGGGATAGTATCAGAGGGTTGAGGAGGTACTTCTCGATATTGTCAAAGGCTTGCTGTTGACACTGGTCATCCCATATGTATTCGGCTCCTTGTTTGAGTAGTTTGTAGAAAGGGTCGTATCTGTATAAGTGCTTGGAGATGAATCTCCTATTGAATTGCAACTTTCCTATCAGGCCTCATAATTCTTTAATGTTGCAGGGAGGTGGCATCTCGAGGATGGCTTTGAGTTTCACTGGATCGATTTCGATTCCCCACTTGCTGACTATGAACCCTAGTAGTTTTTCAGAGGTCACTTCGAACACACATTTCTTTGGATTAATCTTTAGCTAATACTTTTCGGACCATTCTAGTACAAGTCAGAGAGCTTCAGCATGTCCTCGCGTTTGAGACTTCACCAGTATGTCATCGACGTAGACTTCTACACACTTGTGCATCATGTCATGGAATATGGCCATCATGGCGCATTGATATGTGGCTCCTGCTTTCTTGAGGTCGGAAGGCATGGTGATGTAGCAATAGGTCCCCCATGGTGTAGTGAAGGAAGTCTTTTCTTTGTCTAATTATGCTAATCTAATCTTATTGTACCCGGAGAAGCCATCCATATAGGACCGCATCTCATATCTGACAGTGTTATCAACTAGAGTATCAATGCACGAGAGTAAAAAGTCATCTTTTGGGCATATCTGGTTAAGATTCTGAAAGTCAATGCATACCCGTACTCTACCGTCCTTCTTGGTGACAGTTACTATATTTGCAACAAACTTGGGGTAGAGGATGACTCGGATAAATTTGGCCTTGTGTAGCTTGTCAACTTCCTCTTTGACTTGCAGCGCTGTCTGCGGGTGTATTCTCCTATGCTTCTGCTTAAGGGGTTTCACATTGGGCTCCAATACCAAACGATGCTCTACTAAGCTCGGGTCTAGGCTAGGCATGTCTTCTTAAGACCATGCGAAGGAGCCGAGGTGATCTTAAAGGACTTGGATAATCTGTTGTCGCTCCTTGGGGCTAAGCATTGAACTGATTACCAGCTTCTTAGGCTTCTCTTCGGTGTCGAAATTGATTTCTTCTGTGGGCTTCCCAGCGACTTGAATCTGCTCATCGAGGTGCTTGATGACCCATTGGAAGTCCTATGTCTCCTCAGTGGCCTGTTCTTCTCCTTCGCCTGTAAGCTCATATACTGTCAAATTGCTACACTGGGGGGTTAGTTTTATGAGAGGTAGCCCTTCATCGATATAATTAATGATTGCAACATCTTTGGTGAGGTGTAGATCGAGGCTACCCATCCTCCTCTCGAAGTCGTAAAGTTTCTCATCGAGTATGATAACTGGCTTGTTGCTTTATAGGGACACCCTACACTTCCGTGAGGAGATAGTTGTAAGGTTACATCGAGCGGGCACAAGGCTCGGTTCTGCTGTGTCGAAAGTGGCGGCCCGACCTTGTGTGGGTATATCGGTCGGTTCTCTTTTGACTATGTCGGCGTAACCCTCACTCGTAGCCTTAAAAGAAGAGTCTTCTTGTCGGTTGCTGAACGGGTCTCGGATGAACGACTCCCTCTCTTTTCCAAAGTTTTCTAATTTTTTTGGGTTTTCTATTTTAAATTTTTAGGAATTTTAAGATTTTCTATTTTTTTGATTTTTGGTAATAGGTATGGTACCAGGTCGATTTCCTGAGAGGAATTGATGGGGGTGCTCCTCTCAGGTGAGGAAGCGTGACGACTGCTGGAGTCGCACGTGTGAGTTTTTGAATGATGTGGACTCAATCTTAATTTGGCATTTTTTTTATAGACCTTGTCTGGCGTGATCCTCCTAATGAGTGATGACGGCGGTTGTTCGACCGATGTTCCAGCTTCTTCAATCATGTCAATCACTTTTCCTTCGAATAAAGTTTGGAGGTTGTAGTCAGCTGAGCTCTCGTCCTCAACATTGGGCTAGAGTTATTCTTGTTGAGGCTCGTCTTCCTTAGGTGAGCCTGACTGATGATCTTCTGGACTAGTGAGCTCTCTCCCTTGAACTTCGTAGTATGCTTGGATGAATATGCAGGCTCGATAGTGAGGTTGATATGGTTGGGAGATGCAAGGATATCCCCAAGTGCATTCTCACCCTTCAAGATCAGGGCTAGAATTGCTATCGTTAGAGTTGAGCTCATCTTATCCATCTAATAATCTGTGGAGGTCTTGATTTGACTATTCTGACAACTTTAGCGCGGGGAGATCTACCCAGTAGTCTTCATCGTCGCTTGTGGAGGTTGTCATTCTTCTTCTAATGATTTCTAGAATATCTATAGCTGAGGTGCATTTGGGGATTGAGGAGTGTCCAACTCTAGTTCATCTTTGACTTCTTTGGTGGCGATATGAACGTCTTCCGTGCCGATTTCTTGCCAAATTTTATCCACGATAGCTTTTTAACATCGTAGCATCATAGTCATGCAAATGTTGCAGTAGGGATTTTTTGAATAAGGGCATCATCGCGGGGATCGCCAGCTGTTGAGTACTTGTTGATAGTCAAAATCTTCATCAAAATCTAAACTCTCATCATGGGAACGGTTGCCCTTTCTGAACCATTTCAGATGATCTGCTCTCAGGTGATCTTCTAGTTCTATGGCAGGAAGGTTTGCCCAACCGTCTTCCTCCTCGCTTGATATTGATGGCCGGTCCTCTTCCACTGGTGATTAAGGCTAGATCAACTATAAAGGTGGGGGAGTGTCTAATTCCTGTCCTATGGATGCAATATGGAAGTCTTCTTCATCGGTTGACTCCTAATCTTCCACATGTGGGTCAGGTTCTAGAGGCTTTAGTCTTTCCGTAGTGGAGGGTTCCTCAGTCTTGAACAATAATCCAACTCCCTTAAGTGGTCTATCTATATCATCGTGGTCTCGATTTAAGTTGGTTAAATCAGGAAAGCTTCAGTCATCTATTCGATCTCTATTATCTGTGGCATAGTGAAGGATGCTTCTTTTCTCTTGGACACATCGGCTTTCTCAGTGGCTCCATTTTTGAAGTGGTTGTAGAGTGACCACTTGGGCGAAGTCGGGAAGAGGTCAGCCTGTTTGCTATCTAGTTGGTAGCCCAACCCGGTGTGCTTACGAACTTTCTTCGGGACGATCGATCCTATGCGTCCTTGCTTATTTTTTACCAGTTTCGTATGAGGGATGTATCATAGTTATACATAAGGTCCCACCCCTTGGTTGCGGCTGAGATTATGTCGTACAGGCAAGCTAGGTTGGGGCCTACCTCTCTCTTCATAAAAAGTTTATCGACAAGTTTAGGGGAACGAGGGATTGCTAATTTGTGTCACCGATGCATCGTTAGGAGTTTCCACCCTCCTGATGTGGTCGGTATTTAGCCTAGAGTCGTGTGTTGTCGGAATGCTTGCCGTGTAGTAGGTATCTATTTCCTGAAGGGGTGCGTCGATGTATATCCTGACAATAGAATCCTTGGGGGGGAACTTGACGCATTGGTGGTATTTAAACACAACAACCTTCATAGATTCCAATCATTCCTTCCTAGTATCGATTATAAGTACTAGAGGCGGCGGAAAAGTGGAATGTAATGTCCCTGGTTACTGGCCCGAGGCGAATTTGTAACTTGATAGTTCCTTTGACAAAATGTCTAAAACCATCATACATAATGAGGGATAAAGACGAAGGACATAAGTCCTGCTCGATATAGTCAAGCATTTTGAGCATTGTTATTGGGTAGATGTTGAGTCCCTCTCCAGTGTCAACCAGCGCATGAGGCACTAAGAATCCTCTAATTATTATCGTCAAGTATATAGGGGTCGAGCTTCCGCATAGTGACTCTTTAGGCATGTTGGCATTTGTGAATGTAAGTGTTGGAGGTTGAACCATAACTGATGCAATCTCGTGTAGCTCGTCTAGGGTGGTATCCTCATCTGTGTGTGCTTCGTCCAAAGCTCTTATTAACAATCAGTGATGGTCTAGAAATTTCTTGATGAGCTCAAGTATCAATTTCTGCGTTGGTACTTTCCCGAGGTGCCGAAAGAGATCATATTCCTAGCCTGTTTCTAGGGCTGCACCGTTGTCAAAGCTGGAGGCAGGGGAGGCAAGTTTTCTTCCCTTTCTCTTGCTATTCTTTCTAATGGCTGAGTGCCTAAGTTATGCTTCTCTCGAGAGAATGGTGGTGGTGTATAATTCATTCCAGATTTAAGGATTGGACAGGTCGGCTGTTGATCCTTGAGCCATGTCGTAACTAGTGTTAACGAGCTTGCTATAGTGTTTATCATAAAGGGGGAAAAATTCGAAGAAGGGATGCGCAGGGGAGCTATGCCATTCCACGGTGGGAGGTACTGTGTGTTGTCTTCCTCTTCTACGAGGGTGGAGATCAGTGCCTCCTCCTTAAAAAGTTCTTCCATTTATTGACTCGTTTCTTCGTCTAGGTGATGTTCAACTGCAGTCTTGGGTCCTCGACTCAGAGTATTTTGGGAGAGGCTATCTACCCATATAGAGATTTAGCCCACGATTTGAAGGACATCGTCTTTGTCATCGAGCTTAGAGTCACATAGAGGAAGCAGTGGTGGGGTTTTCTTAGAATTTGGGGGAGCCGAAGGATCAGTGGGTTGAAGGTTTGATCCTCGAGTTCTGAATGGCTGGACTCGAATTTGAGTATAAGCTGGATATGGTGGAGGTTTCAGTGTAAGGATCCGAGTAATCAGGGATGAAGGATGTGGGCGAATGATGGGAGGCCTCAGCGGCTCGACCAGATTGGCTGGGGAATCTGAAGGGTTGATATGGTTGATGGAAGTAGAAGGACGGAAATGGTGTCGACCAGGGAGATCTACTGTGGTGATGTCGGCAATCGACCCCTGGTTGTTATTGGGCATGAGATTATTGATGATCCCTAAGTTTTGTGGGGGCTGATTGTTGTTCTGGTTAGAACTTCAGAGAGACTCTCAGTCGATTTGGTTCCGGTCATTCATGTCATAGATCATATCTCGTAAAACCCAGCAGTCTTATAAGTTATGTCTTGTAAAATGGAAAGCATAGAACTTACTGTAGTCTAAGTTTACGGGTCAGGGTTGGGATCATTTTGGCTAGAATCGAATGAGATTTTGATTGCTGAGGAGGCAGAATATGTTGGGGATGGTATCAGGCAACGGAGGATAGTGATCGCGTTTGGGTTGGTAAGGGCCCCTGGGTTGCTGGTTAAAGTTTTAGGGCAGGGTACGTTGTTATAACTCTGAGGGTTAGCTGACCGGTTTTGGGCGGCATTCTAGTTCTGTTGGGTATTTTGGTTAGAGTATTGGTTTCGATTTGGGTATTAGTTCTGATTTTGATTGGGATACCGCTATTGATTCTGGTTTTGGTATTAATTATGACCAGAATTCCTCAGTTGGTAATTTCAATTTTCAGAGTTCTACCCTTGGTTGACAACCGTGTTGACCTGCTCAAAGTCGAAGGCTTTCTTATTATATTTGGGCTTAGAGTCACTGGACGAGACAATTGTTGATGCGATTATTGAGAAGGCGAGGTCTCCTCCCTTAATATGTCTTTGGATGCGGTTGGGGTGCAGGTGAAGGGTAGCAAAGTCGGGGCAATCGCTGATAAAAATGATGCTTCAAAGGATCTCTTTGACGCTGTCTATGATAATGTCGATTGCATCTTTTTCCTTCATCTGCCTTCTGGTGCAGGCGACGAGTTTCCTCCGGCGTGCTATGAAGTCTGCGATGTCCTCCTCAATTTCTTGTTTCATTGTCATCAGGTCATTGAGGCTGACCTCTTCTTGTATCAGGTGTTTATATTGGTCCAGAAATTGTTCGGCCAGATCATCAAACATGTTGATCTTGTGAAGTGGGAGTGCAGCGAACTAATCGAGAGCTTCTCCTTCTAGCGATCTCTGAAAGTAGTGTATCAGGAGCTCTTGGTTGTCACGAACGGGTCGACAATTATTGCAGAATAATGACAGATGGTGATTAGAATTCCCATTACCATTGTACGTACTGAACCTTGGTGGTTTAAATCTGGTAGGTAAGTTGAACTCAAGATCCCAACATAAACTATCAAACCCGAATGATAAGCCAGGATGATTTCTCTTAGCCATGTATTCATCGAGCATCTTGGGAAGATCCTCTATTTTGACAATGGTGTCTTTTTGGGTAGTTCGAGAGTGAACCCTATCTTGGCGATTGTCGTCCAAGAACGGGCAGTCCACCTTAGTGGTGATGCATGGGCTAATACAGTGCTTAGCGTAGCTAGCGGCCTCTCTTCCTTTTTTCGTTCTCGTTCTTCCTTATCTTGCTACTCTTTGATAGTTTTGTACGCAGCGGACATGCCTCAGTGCAATTCTTCAGCTTCGTTGCCTCTTTTTGTAATCTGTGAACACTGAGTTCTACAAGTTGTCGAGCTGTGAAGTTATGGCCGATACTACTATCTTTCCCACCCTGGATGTTGCTGGTGCTCAGGGGGCGTGAAAGGGTGTTCTTGGTCACCAGCCATATTAATCTCGCGCTGACACGGGGGTGAGTCCTAGGATTGTTTAGCATCGTATATAAGGTTATCGTGGTATCCCCATAGTGGCGGATTACCGGTGCTGGTTAGGTTTATTTTGTGTATCCCTGACATTTCTAACCTCTGATAGATATTCATAAATCCTCAGGGAGCTCTCGAGAGTGTGAGGGTGTGTAACGAACCGATAAAGTGAAAAGGAAATAAAACTAAACTAAGCTAAGCAGGAAATTAAACTAGGCAAAAACTACTTTAGCAGAAAAAAATCCCATCGCGATCGCTAGTGTTGGTACGTGCTTTTTTTGGGTTCCTTTCGATCCTCGGAATAAGTGGCCCAATTCTGTCTTGTGGAATCTGGCTAGGGACAATGGAGTAATAAATTGTGAGATATTAAATTACTAAAATTAAAGAGGCAAACATTAAATGGAGAGTATCTATGTTGATGCAATCACCAACTGTAGTTGTTTATCGACGCTACAATACGTCACTGATCACGCTTTACAGGGTATGGGTTAACTCCTTTGTTGGATGTCGGCCGACTGACTCCAACAGTTGTAGTTTATCTAGCCTAGCTTCCTAATCTTGCTCTAAGTCTAATTACCTTTATCTCTTATCCTGCTCTGAGTTTGACTGGTCACGAGTTTCCTAGTACTACTCTGTCTCTTATTATTTTAGTCTCCTAATGCTACTATGATTCTAATTAAGTTAGTCTCCTAATACTACTCTAACTAGGAAAACAAGGGGGTTGTGGCCCGTTATGCTAAGGAGGATCGTCCCCGTTCCCGGGTACCCTCCATAAGCTTCCTTGGGCAAATCAATAGACTAAGGGCTATTTTGTAAATATTAGGGATTGAAAACTGGATTTTGAATCAAGGGTTAGGAATTTAAGGATCGAAATTAAGGAGTTTGGGGATTGAGTGGATTAAAGCCTTGGATCTAGAACTATGAAGTAGAAATTAAGTTTAAAAACTAAGAATTAGAATTAGAAATTAAGAACTAAGATTAAAAATCTAAGAACTAGAACTAAAAATTAAGAACCAGAAAGAGATTACCTGAAGCCATGTGCTTCTTCCTCCTTCCAAGACCGCTGAGAGAAATGACTTGAGCTTCAGAGAGGCCTGAGCTCAAGAGAGGGGAGATTTCTATTGGAATTGATCTCTTTTTGTCAGGTAAGGGGTCTTTTTATAAGGGTATGGGTAATTCCACGTGTGAGGACATGTGCATGATTACTGAATTTCCCGCATGATATAATGCGCTTAATTCACTTTTAGTCAGTCACTGACTGGGGAGTGACCGGTCGGGCGGGACATCCTAGTTCTAGTGTACTTTGGAACTAATTCTACACATATGGATGTGTGGAATCCAATTCCACGCAGGGGTGTTTGCGTGAGATTGGGGAGTTCAGGCGGCCTTGGGAATTGGAGTCCCAGTCCGCATCTGGATTGATTTCGCGTGTGGGAGAACGCTTGGAATCGATTTCGCGCACCTCTGTGTGGGAGGGATCAAGGTCTTTTTGCAGTCTATAGGAGGCATGCCCTTGTCTAGGTGGGATTAATTATGCGTAGCCGTCGTTGCGTGTAATTGGATTAAGCGCATATTGTAATGCGCAAAATTCGGCTCCTAAGGCGGTCCGCAGGAAGAGTGAGCCTGGTCCAAGTGGGACCAATTACGCTCGTGTACCCATGCGTGCAATCGAGTTTTGCACATCTTTATCTGCGCTGAATTCGGGATTTCCTAGGTTGGGTCGGGTCCGAGCTGCAGAGCTATTATTTCAGCCTGGGTCTTAACCATATACTATTATTTCAGTACACTGTCCCCGTATTTAGGGTTTTAAAGTCTTTGAGGAAGGTCAACCCTTATCTGGAGATCGTGGGCAAGGTCAATGGTTGACCGAATAAGTTTGTATACTCTGAGAGGGCAAAATTAGCATGTCCACAATTAGTATGGGCTTCGTTTTGAAATCGATCAACATGGAACTCCACAAGCTTGACACTGAAATCCCTTTTCGATAACGATCATCGCAAGCTTCGAGTGTACTATCTAAAAAGGCGAGCTTCGTACATTTATAATATGAAATTGATTTCCTAGACTTAGATTGACATATGTATGGTGTTGGATTGAACTCGTTCCGAAATGTGGAGGAAATTGAGCCTAGAAGAAGAAGCACAAATGGTGTTGAGAAACTATTCAAGTGAGTTAGCTTTAGAAATAAACAGGAAAAATTGCTCGAATGATTTTTTCAGGCAAAATTTTTTGGAAAAACTCGATCGAGCGAGTTTGGTGTTCCATACAGAACTCAATAAATTCACTTGAGCGGATTTGGAAATCGCTCGAGCAAATTTGGGCAAGGTGCTGATACAACTTCGGTATTTTGGTCATAACTTTTTACTCTGAATCAGATTGATGCGCTTATCATAGTATTGGAAAGAGGACAACGCGCTCTATAACTTTCTATGAAATAGTAATTTTATGAATTAAATATTTTAAAGGTCAAAATTGAGAGGAAAGTTGGGATAAGTTCTACATGCTCTAAGGTTAGCATGAACTTGTCCATTCTGCCTCGATTTAGAGAAGATACTTAAGTACATCGATGCTATTAGCAAGGTCGAAGTTATTAGCAATTAAAATCAATTCTTAATGCATCATCGTATATGTGATGTAGAGAAAGGAATCAGTCACCGTCGATAAGGGTCATCGCACACCTTCTTGCGATGTTAGGAATCGAGGTAGTGAAAATTCAATGTATGATTTCATTTTTTGCCTTCAATTCATTTATCTGAATGATATGCTTCAACTGAAATGTGGTTTTGAGAAATTAATTTAGAATCTGTTAAATTTGGCTGCATTGGATATTTGAAATAACCTGAATATTGGTTTGAAATTTCATTCTTCGAATCATCGAAATTTGAATATTTAATCTCCAAACGTTTGAACACTAAATTTTTGAAATTTGAATTTGAAATGTACGGAAATCTCAATGCACAATTTCGTTTTTGATTTGATTCATAGACCCCATGATTTTATCAAATATGAACTCTGAGATCAAATTTTGAACTCTGAACTTCGAATATGAAATCTGTAATTTGGACCGGCATGGCGGGTATCCGTGATTTGGACTGGCGCAGCGGGTTATTCATGATTTGGACCGGCAAGGTGGGTATCCATGATTTGGACCGTTAATCTTGGTTATCTGTAAGTATTTGAATCTGAATCTGAACTCTGAATTTTTTGAACTTTGAACCTTTGAACTCTTAGCCGGTACGGCGGGTTATTCGTACACTTTTGAATCTGAATTCGAAACTCTAAATCCGAACTTCGAATATGAATTTGAAATCTGAATCTGAACTTTGAAAATTAGAACTCGGAATAAAAATGTGAACCTTGAATCCGAACCCTAAATCCGAATCCGAATTTTGAACTTAGGACTTGAACATAAATTTGAACTCTAATTTTCGAACTTTGATTTCTGGTTTATATGGATAAATGCTTTTGAAATTCAGTCATTATGTTATATTTCTATCATTGAATCTATGCATTGAATGGATAGAATGTTATTAGTATTGATCGTTCCTGCTGAGCTTACACTGTTAGCTCATCCCAACATTTATGTCACATGTTTAAATTTGGATAAGGACAACGAGCTTGAGGCGGATCCTAAATTCGTGCCTGAGGCACAGAAGGGTATCTTCCACCTGAGGAGATTTATCCGTAGATGGGTTTGACTTAGAATTTTGGACTTGGTGCACTCAGTAGTTTTGTAGATTTTGTATCAGATATGCTTATCTATAGATTGTATCTACCACTGTTTAGGTGACAGCTGATTGTATCTACCACTGTTTAGGTAACGGTCGGCCGTCACCGGTGGTCATTTAGTTTTAGTTTATGTTCCGTACATATTGGAATCTCAATTATTGCCCTTGCTTTTGCCATATGACATAAAATATCAGTTCGATTTTTTGCATCTACATATAATATCTGTCTTGCTCTGATTTTTGCACATCTGTGTAAGAAATCTGCTTTGTTTTGATTTTGGACGGTCCGGTCTTCCCAGAATTTCATGTGGAAAAAATCGGGCTGTCACAAGGTCACTCTAATCCCAAGCCTCTTCAGTATCTACGAATGCACTCCAAGCTTAGTAGGCGCCTCATGAGGCGCATTATAGATCGATACGAATATCATTAGCAGCCCAGTAATTAACCTAGTTGTTACTAACTACTTTGAATCAGTCAATGGATATTTTTTTTTCATCCCATTCTTCGATACAATAGATCTTGAAATCATGGGCCTACCATCGAAAAGCCAAATTATGATTCCTCCCAAAAAAATGAACATACTCATATGAATCAAAATCTGACCATCTAATGGTACGCCGAATCAAAATCTGACCATCTAATGGTACGCTGAAGATCTCAAGATCTATTGAGTCAAAGATTGGTATAATAAATTATATTTATGATCAGTGAAGAGTTGGTTCGACTGTTTGGACCAGGGTTACCTGGTTCGCTAAAACTAGTAGGAACCAAGGACCAGTTCCACGCAAACCTGTTTGGAGTTCGTTGGGCCGGGCTGGGGTTTGCTGCTAGCAGACTAACCAAACCTTATGGAAGGAACTTGAACTTTAAACCAAGGCTACTTGAGTCACTTTTGGAAATAAATTGTAATTTATTTAAGAGTTAGGCTAGAATGGGTATCCACCCATCATGTACATTAAAGCAGTCCACACATGTGATTGCATAATGTGCCGGACTACTATATATTTGAAGACCATGCATATCACGTTGTCACACAAAAGCGTGGACTGCTGTGTCCACCAATAATGGGCGGCCACTCGTTGTAGACTAACTCTTTATCTAATATATAATAAATATCTGTATGTATGAAATAAAACTCGAAAGATTTTCCCTTAGGAACTTATGAACTATGTTCAGAATAGTTAACTGCAAACCACGAACCACCGAATGTGAATCGATAATAGCAAACTGCAAATCTGAATCCAAATCGAGCGAACCAGTGAATCGGTTAAAGTAAGCCATGTTATGGCCCAGACTTTTCACATCCCTAACAATGTATCTTGCAAACATGCAATCCTCGACCGAACTGAAAACCGAACTGAAAACCGAGTGAACCGAACTGGTCCGAACTGAAACCCAACGGAAAAAACTGAAATATTTCAGTTTCCTAAAAAAAACTATTGAACCAAAACGACATCAATTCATTTCGATCGGTTCGGGTTCAGCTCAGGCTGAACCGAACTGCAAACCAAAAAAATCGGTTGGGCACACCGAACTTGCATCCCTACATGTAAATCAGTCAGCAAAACAAGCAACCTTTTCATCAATATCATATATAACCTGCAACTTTGAACACACAAACCAATATACATATACAATAATAAACATCACATTTACTAATCCATCAAGCTTTCTGCTAAAGCTACTAACCCCCATATTTCTATATCATTTTGCTTCCTTCCTTCACTACTTGGTGATCAACCCTCCAACCACAGCAGCTATTATAGCTGTTGGATCCCCAAGAATCGCGCCCACGATCACTCGAATTGCACCACCCGCAAATTGAACATACTTCCTCACCTTCCCCCCTCTTCCCCTTTGATTATTACCACCCCTAATTCTTGGAATCCTTGTTTGTATCTCCCTAACTTTGTTCTTATCAACATTAAGATTATTAGCTTGCCAACTCTCCAAAAGCAATTCCTTCACACAAGATACATGGAGATTATAGTTCTTTTTCTCACACCTGTATGCCCAGCCCTTCCCCTTACCTCCACAATGAAGACAAGAGCTCGAAAGCTTCCTACAGAGATAAAGATTGTGTTTTCCATCTTCTAGGATTTGTGGGAGGTTTGCGCAACATGGGTGTAGATCAAAACCACACCGTTTACAGTGGTACACAAACCCGAGTACGTCTTTCTGGCACGCGTCGCATATCCTCTCGGCCTGACCGGGAGGTCGGTTGAGAAAGCGGAAATCACATTCCTTGTAGAAGGGTTGATGTAAGGTTTGGGGTGCTAAGGCACATACCTTGTGGAGGTCGAAGTTGCAGAGGTCGCACTTGTATTTGATGCCGATACCGGCTTCTCTGCAACCATCGCACGTGAACGGGTTCTCAGTGTACTCGATCTTGAGCATATGTTTTTGGTGGCTAGGGTGGTAGATCTCCTTGTCTAGTTTCATGGGTATTGTTGGTCTACAATGGTTAACTAGGGAAGTAAGGGGTTGGGGTTATATGGAGGTGTGGAAGAGAGATTAAGGGGGACTTGGTTTAGATGAATATTTTTTAGGCGCATAGTACAATAGGTTATCTATAAAAGTGTTCTAAGCATCTACATTGCGTAATTAGTACAAAGAATAATTTGGTTGTTAGGTTGGTTCAGTTAACAAAGGAATTCAATGGTGGAGGAACAAGAAAGCACTTGGTAGAATCTAATGCCAAGGGATCTAGTTTATGTTTTCGATTTTGCCTCGTTGATAAGATTAATGAATGAAAAAATAGGGAGCGCCTGCATGCACCTAAAAATTGTGTTGTTGCACCTTATTTAAAAGAAAGACTTGACATTGTTTGGGCTTGTTCGCACCAAACATAATCTCTATCTTATGATTCAACATAGCCAAAGCTGGTCATCTTATTCAATAGTTAATTGCATATATAGATTCATATGGAAGAGATTGGGTTTGGTGGGATCTTTTGCATCCTAGATCTTAGTATCATGGCTTTCTAATTAGTCGAGCTTAGATAGTGTTTTCATGTGGCACAAGCAAGGTATAAAAAATGGGCCGATGCCGATATGTATTGGTTTTGTATCGGTACTGATACGTATCAGTTATCAACTCAATTTTTTATGTCGGTATCGGCCGATACAGACCTATATCAGTCGATACATATCGGGTATCAGTCAATATGGAACCCACACTATAAAAATAAGGTGTTTCAGCAGCACGTGTTGTTAAGGGTTGTAGTGGCAGGTTTTGGCAGCGACAGGACTAGTAACGACAATTTTTTATTAATAGCAGCAGTTTTTGACTGCCGCTAATAATCTTATTTTTTGTAGTGCCATACCAGGTATCGGTCGATATGGAACCCATATTGGCCGATACCTCCTATTTTTATTTTTATTTGAAATTTAACGACTCAACTCAGTAGGGGCCGATTCGTATCGGTTTTCCATGGACTGATATCCGATACCGGTACCCGAGTGGACACCTAGGGCACAAGGCCCACAAAGATCAAGTCTTTGTTTGGAACAACGTAAAACTTTTGCTGCAAGCAGTCGCTCCCAAAATCGAATTAATGTTGAAAAAAATTAAAAAAGAGGAGAATGCTAGTGACACTACAAAAATAAGGGGTTTCAGCGGCACTTGCTATTAAGGCAGTTTTTTGTTGCAGCAAGACTAATAGCGGTAGTTTTTGGTAGTGCCAGTGCTAATAGTTTTATTTTTTGTGGTGTGAGTAGTGATAGAGATGATCATTAGCTAACCTTTTTTTATGGAAGCAAGTATAAAAATAACAAAATTTTCAACTTTGATGAAAGAAATATGGGAAATTCATTTTAAAAATAAAAGCCTACTTTCAATTAATTTTAAGTCTATTATCCTAATTCCAATAGTTTCACAAAAACTTTTTTTTTTGCATTTTTAGAAAAACATGCTCATCCTTGTGTGGGCTCTTTGTGCCACCCATCCAAGCATAGGGTGCCATTTATATAGCAACTTGCCTACGGATGATCAGGTACTATAAAAAAATTTGGGCATGATACAATGCATATCCATCATTGAAAATGTGATCAAAATTAAGGTCCCCAAATTATATGCACACTACACAAAATAAGACTATAGCAAAAAACTGTTGCTATTAACAAAAAAATTATTAAGATTATTAGCAACAAGGGTATTAGCGGCAATTTTTTTGTTAATACCAGCAGTTTATACCTGCTGCTAATAGTCTTATTTTTTGTAGTGGCACTAAATGAGGTGAGCGTTACCTTATCTCTGACCCATCAAATAAAAAGTAATTTTTTTTTTTAAAGTTATGTTTTTTAAATCAAGTGCCAGTGACGCACCACATGACTGATCAATCCAAAATAGGTATTATTTCTCATTAAACCATGCATTATTTCCAAGTAAACCGTGGGTTTGAAAAACTACGTCATGTTTTTCTAAAACTGTTGGAACTAGCTCGGCTAATAGTGTAATACTGTAATAGCCCAAAAATTCTGAATAAGAACTTGATTGTTTCGATATGCGTGCCCGGCACGGGAATCGAGATAGATTTAAAATTTTGAAATAATATTGTTAGAAATAATTTTAAGCCGTAGTTAGGTGAATTCATGTGTGAATTCTCAATTTAATTCAAGTCTTGAAGGACGTCGATGCGGCGTGATACGCCGTGGAAACTACGTAGGTGCTCCACACAGGAATTTAAGTTTAAGGAAAACAGAAATATCTGTTTCTTAGCTGATAAGGGAAGGAAGAGGGTTGGAAGGGTTACTCTACATCTTCTCCTTCTCTCTTCCCTGAAAGATTTACAACTGGGTTATAGGTTTGAGTGGGTTCTTTGAGAAAATGAGGTAGGGGAATAACCTAAATCATACATTTGTCTGGTGTAGAGTGGGGAGGGGTCGGATACAAAGCCTCATGTTGAGTTTGGGAAAGGGTGCTGAGATTGTGTGTTGGAAGCGGAGCTGAACTTCTGCTTATCCGAGTTGAAGCGACAATAAACTCTAAGTTTCGGATCCGAGATCCTCGTTCGGATCGATTTGCCGAAACCCCGACAGGGCCCAAGGAATGGTGAGCCTATGCTTTTAAATAGGTACAAATGGGAGGCGTTATATGTGAGTATGTGTGTGTATTAATGGTTGCAAGAAACCATTAATGATGTGGGGACAAAATAGGCAAAGATGAAGACCTCCATTAATGACAGAGCTTCTGTCATTATTGATTGATCAATGACAAGATTGATCGATCAATGACTGGTGGTGATCGATCAATGAAGACCATTGATCGATCAATCTGTATAAGACAAAGAAGGGAACAGAAGCCCTGAAATTCTGGAAGTTCAGTGCACGAAGGGTATTGATCGATCAATTTGTGGATTGATCGATCAATCCTGTGTATTGATCGATCAACAAGAGAGTGATCGATCAATGACTGGTGGTGATCGATCAATGAAAGCATTGATCGATCACTGGAGTGTATTGATCGATCAATGAAGGCATTGATCAATCAATCTGTATAAATATTAAATGTGAACAGAAGGTGGGAAATTTTGAATTTAGGCTATTGATCGATCAACAGGAGGCATTGATCGATCAACCAAGCTGGTGATCGATCAATTTTGGCTATGTTAAAGTGAGGTGAGAAAGGGCTATTGATCGATCAATAAAGGTGTTGATCGATCAATGATGCATGGTGATCGATCAATAGAGGCTATTGATAGATCAATTAACTCTGTTGCTAGTTAAGAGTTGAGAGAGGATTGATCGATCAATGAGGCCATTGATCGATCAACAAGAGTGATTGATCGATCAATAAGAGTGGTGATCGATCAATCACCCCTGTTTTCTACATATATTAGTTTTGTGAATAAAACCTCCCTGGACATTATGCCAGTTTATGTTCCGACATCTCTGACACTTAGAATACTATGTTTAGGGCTTAGGATCAGACCATGACTTTCTGAAAGGCTTTGGATTTGCTTAGAAAGAGGTTTGACCTGAGGTAGGAGAATCCATTCGAAATTGCATTTATTTTTTATCTCATGGTTCCAAGCTTTTGTATTTGACTGCATAGTCTAATTTTACCGTCCAGTCATGTCTAGCATATGCATGTTAACTCTGTTGTAACTCTGATAACTCTGATATCTGTCATTTGATTCCCGTTCAATAAGATATATCTGTATGTGATTTATGGTTTAATACTCTGACAAATCCCACCGACTCGGCGGTATATCCGTTTCTGGCACACTCGTGCATCTGCTTGGAAATCCTCGGTACAATTGCACTCCATAGTGAGGCATTGTTGCATTTTCGAAATTGTTCATGTGAACGACGATGGTTGGGATTACCCATCGGACCAAATCTGGCTACCACGTGCTATATTCACGGGAGTTACTTAAGTTATTATACACTGTATGCATCACATTTTGGTCAATTTTGATGAATTCTTCCTGCTTTGATAAATTTCGCATATTTGATACAACTGTCTGCACCTGTTCAGTTACGTTCATATATTCTGCAACTATGTTTTACAATTATGATGCGACTTTAATTGATATTCTTATACTGAGCTAAGATGTAGCTCACCCTACTTTCCATTAACTTTATAGGTTCTGAGGCTGTAGCTCCCGGCACCGAGAGCGACCCTGATTACCAGCCTGACCCGGAGGCTGAGGCCGAGGACGAGGAGACAGACATCCAGGCAGACGAGTTCTACCCGTAGCCTGGGAATTTGAGTCTGATATTTTTCATTTTGACATTTGGATTATTGTGTGCCTGGTGGCCACTTTTGTATATATTTTTAGTAGACTTTACTTATTGTATTATTTATACATTCTACTCGGAATCACTATCAGGAACCATTGTTTGGGTGATGGATGTCTATCACCAATGGTTCTTCTTGGTTCCTTTTTGAGAATGCGCATTCTTTTGACATATATAGAGATACATGTTTTATTATTCTATTCATTTATTTTAAATGTCTTATGTGATGACTCGACCTACCACTGTTGGACCGTGTCTGCTCGATTTCCGCTATATAAGCAGGCACTTCATGATTCGTCCTGGGGATCATCCAGAGTATGATCCTGATGGCACGAATTTTCGGATGTCAAAATTTAGGCTATCACAAATACCATGCTTTTCTAAAAACTGATAGAACTAAGATAACTGTCTAATAATAACTGAAAGTTGCCGATGACATCTAACGTGCACCAAAAATAAATGGTAGTAAATCATTTGCTTTTGTTAAAAGATTGGTACCGACTCTTGCATGTGCACGGGGCACTCAAATGGCATGTGTGCAACAGAAAGGGCTGCACACAGACAAAATTTAACTCTTTACTAGAGAGAGCTAACGAGAAAGTCGGGAGGCTACCCATAAGCTAGATTGGCGTCATGGGCGCCCAAGCTGAAGATCGGGTATCACAGCAACTTGCATAGTATCATGTGAAAAAATAAATAAATAAGTGCTGATCCACCGTTGAAATTAAAATATGGTGAGACAAAAAAGAAATCAATGCATCAAGATGGGTGGGCGTCACCCTAGAGTTGATCAATGATTTAAAGGGGAAAAAAGTTATAAGCCATTTTTTTAATTCTAAGTGCCACATGATTGTACGCAAGGGTAAAGTCCAATGGATATCAGCATATCGGCTGGATTCTAGGCGGAGATGTATGGGATATATCAATATGTATCGGTCAAATGAGGTGATATTTGAGCACCTTTTTATTTCTATAATAATTTAAAAGAAAAGGAAAATGTTAAAAAGAGTAGTTTTGGTATTTTATCGGAGTCATATCATATATATATCGGAAGATATGGGCCGATATTTAACTTGTTCAATCCGATTTTTAATTATATACAAAATTGAGGGTATATATGATCATATCGGATGGGGCCTAACCCGATATACATATCAGACGATATTTATCTAATATCGCCGATATTTAAAATTATGGCTGTACACTTAAAAAATAGGTGTTGTTTTGGAGCTCACATGTGCATGTGATTTAGCCCTTATTAATAACACTTGGCGCTACCCGTGGGTACAAAGAGAGAGAAGAATTTAGCTTTGTACTTGCATGTGAGAGAGAGAGAGAACCAGTGTGTGGCATTTGGCTTTGTACTTGCGTAGTTGGCTCTTCGATCTTTTCCTTTTCTTTTCCTTTTTTCAGGTGGAGGGAACATAAGCCAAATTCGCATATCATGTATTCTCCCTAGTAAAAAACTATCAAATTGTATTCTCATCTAAAGCAAAATTGTATAAAGGAAGAAAAGTAATATCCTGGATTATTCGGAAGCAGTTGTCTCGTCAAAAGGAGAGAGAATAGGTTCTAAAGTCAGTCATATATTCCAATATGAAGGAATCTCCGCTAGTGCTTCATTGTAAGAAATTGAACATTTGGTCTGCATCCACAAAGCATTACTTGACCACCCTAATACCATGACCTTCTAGAGGTTTAATTGCTTAGTCTAATAAATCTGGGAATCTAATAATTGGGTTACTTAACGAATGCTTTATCTTGTTCTAATGCTTTATCTCGTTTATCCATATCTACAAAATAAATAGCTTTTAGTGGCAGGTACAAGTTTTTTATTTTTTCTAATAGTGGCAGCTACGATTAATGGACCGCCACAAGCACTACGTCAAAAGGGACTCTAAGAACCAAATAATAAAACACTCCCCAAAGCTTTTTTAGCTATCATTCACTATTGCTATCCCTCTCCTCTTCATTTTGAACAGCTCTCAACGATGATATTGCTATCCGTCTCCTCAAACTCCATTTGCAAACCCTAACTCTCAATCAGATCATCTTCTCAACTGATGAGATTCAGATTATCTCAAGAGCTTAAATCCTAACTCTCCAATTTTTCAGTTGTAAAAGATCTGGTTGTATCTGACGTAAAAGAATTTTACAGATCTTTTACAGCTGTAAAAAAAAAAAGAAATTGTTGGAAGAGATTAAACCCTAACTCAATCAGATCATTTTCTCAATTGAGGTCATCTCCTTCTTTCCCAAACCCTAAGTCATTTTTTCGATTCAATTTCAACCTAACCTTTTCGATTCAAATTTTTTTCCCCAATTCCAATCACAAAACCCTGACCTCTTCGATTTGATTTCGGCTTCGAAATCTCCACCGGTCGTATTCGGATCTTCAATCGAAGTGAATCTGTTACCCTATTTTTTGCAAGTCGAAATTGATGTGTGCCATGTGGAGTCGCCAAAACTAATCTCTTCATGGAGCGATTGATCCTTGAAGGTATCTCATCTCTTTTGTTGTTTATATTATGTAATTATTATAATATTTCATTATTGTTTTGAAATACAAATTCAATATGAACATGTTTGATTTTTCCAATCGTCTTTGAGATTTCGTAGCGTGAAACCCTAACTATTTTACACATCCAATATCTATATATTTACTGGTTGATCCTAGATTTGATATTTTTTATTGTTATTATGTTTTGATAATCTATTTTTTTTTAATTGTGTAATTTGCTTGTTTTATGAGTCTTTGATATAAATTCCTCTACTTGTTGATCATCATCATCATCGTTTCCTTGTCTGATATATTTTGAGTCTTATTTCTGCACTCAAATTAATAGATCTGTGGTCTTTGAGCACCAATCTAATAATCTAATATTCCAAACTCATAGATCTATTAAGTTTTCTTTATTATTATGTTTTATTATTATCTTTTTTCCAGTTTTTTGTGATAACTAATTAATTATTTTGTTCAATCTCTGAAACAATCTCTCCGCTCATGGACTATAGATGAATAGTTTCACGATGTTATTCTCAATAACCAAGTTTGGGTTCGGCAATCATTTGATGGGATGTACAAGGGCCAAAATTTTGAAAAATTTGGTGGTTATAAAAATAATAATAAATTATTAAAACCTATTTAAATTAGAAATGATATCTTTAAATAATAAATTAAGTGTATTACATAATCCACATGCATAAACAATTTGCAATCATAAAAATATAATACGAAGTGTGATTATAAAAAAAATCATCAAATTTGAGAAAATTTCAGAGAATCGACGAATCAAGTAAATATTTAGCAAAAAATTCAGCAAACAACCTATTCGAAGAATTTTTTTTTTTTAAATTTTGATTAACTCAGAAAATTTTGTGACAGAGGTTATCATGTCTTTTATTCATCCTGCCACGTGCCACGTTCAAGGTAGTTTGACTTGTCAATGTCTTTTCTCTGACTCTGAGATTTCATTTTAAATTATGATCTTATGAATATCAAAGACAGGTGATTAAAAGTAACGATCTGTTTAATCCATAAGTTTCAACTTCTGTTGGTCTACTTACTATGCCCCAGATAACCAAAAAATAATCAGTTTTTTCTTTGTAAATTTAACTGTTTTATAAACAATTTTGCTCCTTAATGCTTGAACTTATGCTTTGGTGGTTTGAAGCGCTCATAATTTCTTCACCTTTTGGCATAATAAATGTGACTAATATCTCTAAAATATTTTGTTGTTTTTTTTTGCACTCAAATGAAGAACTTTTTATTAATTCTTTGCATATTCAAACAATCAAGCCAATCATTTATCTGTTTTGTGTTCATGTGTTCTTTTAGCCTAATATTTAGTGCCCAGAGCAAACTAAACCACATATGTCTATTCATCTTATTGTTCCTTTCAATTGTTAAGCTAAGTAGAAATTTTGATTTTAGAATCATGGTCAAGTACCCTAAATTCGTATTAATTTTGGTTTAGATTTTACATGCCATGCAAATTATTGGACAAGTGATTGCTTTGTTACTTATAGATCTAATCTGTATTTTTTATCTTGTTGGGAAGAAGTTGGCTTCACACTATGATTTGCCCATTTTCTAAATCCAACAAAAAATATACACACTTTTCATTATTAGATGCTTGTTTGAAAGTGGAATTCCTTTTCTAACTCAGGTTTTCAGGAAGCTTACAACATTGTTCAAGTCTATGGGAGTGAAGGCTATATTTGATACAAGCTATAGTGGGGACATGCCACTTGTTGAATCTTGTAACGAATATATTGTGCGATACGACCAACACCATTCAACTGACAGTGCAAAATGTGAATCAAATCTTCCCATGATTTCATCAGCATGTCCAGGTACTCTTAACCTTTTGATGTTTTGGCCACTTTATCAAATAAGTTTGTGAAGTGAAACCTTGATTAACAGCTCTCCTTATTTTTTACCAAAAAATTTGTGTCAACTGTTAGAAAGATTAATTTCCTTAATCGTATCAGTATAGCTCCTTTGGTATTGTAGGAAAAAATATGAGTTCTTTCTTTTAATTGCTAAATGCTTAAAAAATAATTGAGAATGTTATTCTGCTTGTGAAATTCATTTGGTATCATAGGACAAAATATGAGCTCCTTTTTCTACGGCCTAGTGCTTCAAAAAACATTGTGAACATTATTTTGCTTTTAATAAAAAGCATTTCTGTAATATCCTTGATATTTTAGACCTGATTTCGGTTATCTCGGTAAGCGTGCCCGAAAAATTTACGAGACAAATCCGGTTTAATTAGGTATGTTAGGGTATGAGATGGAATGTGACCAAAGGATTTTTGTTTCGGATTTGTGGAAGTTTTGCTTTTAGTAACACATATGCTAAGTAATTTGTATGCGCTTAGCGTTGGAAATAGTTTCAATTTAAGTAGATAGGATTGTAACTTAAAAAAATCTAGATATTATTTGGGTTGCAATTATTATTATAAGAGGGAGTGGAGGAGAAGTTGCATCTCCTTCCCTCATGTATGAGCCTGAATTTGAACCCTTTGCCTCTTTTCTTGGATCTTAGATCCCCTGTGATTGAAACTTCCCCTCCCCATCTCAACCATTGAATAGCCTTATATGGGATTTCTGATCAGTTTAAGCTATTAAGAGAGAAGGATATGGGAGAGAGGATAATTCGGTGGATGTTATGGTCTCTTGCTCTTGAAGCACGGTTTGGGATGGACTGATCTTTGGGGTCCAATTGTTTTGTTGGTTGTTCCGGTGCTTAAATTTGGTGCAATGAGAACCAAAGGATCTAACTTCAAAGAGGTAGGCTTTTAAACCCCTTT